>BGPR01003872.1:0-28706 GCA_013235015.1 Araneus ventricosus
GGCCCCGAAATGTCATCTGAAAAAATGCTTAAGAACCTCTCTCTCAATAAATGGCAACAAGGCTGGGATTCAGGCGACAGAGGGAGAGCTATCTTTAATATAAAGTCTATATAGCCTCCCTAAAATCTATATAAGCCAAGCCTCATGGTCAAGAGAATCCATCCTTTTCGCTACGGGCATGTTTCTTTTCCCAGCTATCTCTTCATATTCCGGCTTCATCATTCAGATAACTGCGCATGCGGGGAAAAGGGAGACACTCTTCACTACGCAACTTCTTGTCATCTTACGTCATATTTTCATTTTACGAAAGGAAGTGCAGAAAATACTCTACTTTGGTGGCAAAACTTACTTTTGAATGAACTACCAAGAATAAAAATAGCTAAACTGATATCTTTCTTCACTGATAATAAGGACCTCATGAAACAGCAAACGGATGCAACCAGTTCATCCGACTCCGACCCAGATTTCTCTAGTTCATCAAGATCTCACAGTGATCAACCCCGACCATCTAGAGCAGACATGGGCAAACTACGGCCCGCCGGAAGGCTTTATCCGGCCCACGGATAGAATTTTAATTTGCCGGTCCGACGGAAATTAAAAAAAAATATGATTTATATATTATATATCCATCTCCTTTTCTATTTTGTTTAAATATTATTTATTTTCTTCCTTTTTTTCAAAGGACTGATGATCTTTTTACTTTCTCTATTTTTGTTCTACAAAACATAAATCGACGGAAATAGCAAATGAAGAGAAGCTTAAGAATTATGAAGATGGCTTGAAAAAAGTTCGTGATTTTGAGTGATTTTGAGTTCGAACGCAGATTTCAACATTTTAGTGCCATTCAAACAGAATTGGATATTTTTACCATGCCTTTCAACGTAAATTGTGAAGCAGTGAGATCAGATTTGCAGCTTGAATTAATTGAGTTGCAATCTAACAATCATCTCAAGCAGTCGTTTCTAAATATTCCAAAGTTAGAGTTTTACAAATCATTATCGAAAGTAAGTTTCCCAAATTTAATATCTCACGCCCAGAAAATCAGTGCTATGTTTGCTTCATCTTATGTATGTGAACAAGTGTTTTCAACTTTGAACCTTAGAAAGAATTATTTCAGAAGTAGTCTGACAGATGAACATTTAGCCTCGTCCCTTAGAATCAGTGCATTTCACTTCGAACCTCAATATAAGGAACTTTTAAAAATGAAATCGCAATTTCATTCATCTCATTAACATATTTAAATTGTAATACTTGTATATTGTTTTTAAAATTTTAGAAAAAATTATCTTGGCCCGCTAAACTTTTTTTTTCGATTTTTTGCCCGCTGCCGAACAAGTTTGCCCATCCCTGAAGAGGTTCAATAACAAGGACTCTAATCAGTCCTCCTACAAGTTTTTAAAAGCAGTGAACTTTTAGGGCCTGTCTTATAATTGTTTCTGCTTCACGAGTCTTTCTTTTCACTTGTAAATAGATCATTTTTCGTTGTTTTTATTGGTTTCACTTGCATTTCGTCCATTTTTAAACACAGTCTGTAATCTTTTTTTTGTTCAATAAAGTTTCTACGCACACTCATCTAAAATGCAAACCGGAGATTTTTATCTCTGGAGTCAGGGGTGTGTCGTAGTGATCAACTTTATACAGAAATTAAATTCCTATTAAAATATATTTTGGTAGATAACAACCTGGACTTTGCTTCTGTCAGTTTCAATTCTTTTTCATTGTTTTGATTTAGCAAAAACCGACGTTTTGTTAAAAAAATACTAATTACAAAAACTGCTGACTTTCTTTCGAATTATTTAAAATCGTGGAAATATTCAACGGTATATGACCGGTTTAATTCTTATCATTATTCTTTATTTCAGCTTGGTTTCTATTTTTCTACGAAATTCAATATTTAACCGAAAATTGTCATCATTTCAAGTAAATCTATATGTGCATGTTTATTTTTATCCTTAAGACAAGAATTAGGTATCAAAATTTGGTTTTTGAAACACTGATTATTCATTTAAATTGTTGGCGAGCCTTTGGCGACAGAAAGAAATGCAACCCTGCGCTACGATCTGAATTGTCAGCTGGAAAATACATCGTTTTTTGTCTGGAATGATGATATCCATCACGCGCGATCATCGACCTAGCCGTACATCACATTCATCTCCGTCTCTTCCTAACACACGCGAGTATAGATGATTCTTAGACATGCTGTTACTGAGTACATTTGTTGCTTTCCGAATCTGGAATATTTCCGATCAAACAGTCTTGTATTTTCTACGAAACAATCAAAAGAAAATATATAATATATATCCTTTCATACCACAATTGTGTAATATGATTGGGAATCAGCATGATACTTTTAACGCATTTAATTTTTGTTATGAATTGTTGAAGTTGGAATGGATGAGAGTTGTTTATTTTGTTCTATCTTCAGAAAGAAGCTTGGAACGAAATAAATGAAAAAAATGTGTTTAAGATTTGAAATGTTTTTGAAGTTCACTTTCATTTTATAAGAATTAAGCAAGGTTCCACATTCCACAAGAATTAAGCACGGTAAATTACCACTTATTTCCTTAAAGAGAAATTATTTCAACTTAATTGGTAGGGATTCTTATATTTAACGATTACTTTAATTTATGGTAAGAATTGTAGAACATGTGCTAAAAATAAAGTTGCATACATATTCAGGAACTTTCAAATTTAGTTGAGTATTAATATCTCTTTACAATTTTGAATTGTACTTGATATTCATAACTTCAATTAATTCCAAATGTTGAATGAATATCGCCAATTCTATTAATCCACAGTAATAATGTTATATTCTTACATTTTATGTAGAGTGAGTGATACAAAGTTTACTTATATTAGTGAGCAGAAGAAACAATATTTTGAGATGTTCCTTATAACGAACACGAGTTCGATCCAGCTCTGAGAGTGATTTGGTGAAGTTTATCACCACTATACATCCCCACTCCCACAATCCAAACAAAAACATTTTTTATTCATGTTGCCTTCAATATATTATCTCAGCACTATGATCAAAGTCTCCAGCATCAAATGTTTAATTAATTTTTTGTGTAACATCTTAGGAATTCACAGTTTGAGAATCAGACGTGATCTTTCATGCCTTTTATTTTATCATAACATAATTAATGATGCCATTGATTGCAGTGACATATTGAGCCGTATCACTTATGCTGTGCCGACTAGAAATCTGTGGAAGAGTTGATTATTTGTAGATGCATTTACCAGGTTTAATTACATACGTAATTTTTCTATTTATAAATTTGACAAGATTTTTAACGGGTACTCTGATGATATTGATGTGTTTAATATGTCTTATGGTGTTTTTAATACTGAATGTTTGAGGCTTTTGTGTTCTTATTTTGTGTGCTTTTGAAATTCGTGTTGTGTTTTTCCAGTGATTTCTGTGTCTATCTGTTGTTTTTATTAATCTGTGTTTGACTTCTATTTTAGTGTTTGTTTATGTATCATGCACTCTGTAATTGGAGTGCATTTTCTAAATAAATAACACTTAGATAAAACTTAAATACAGTTGTACGATTTTATATGTTATATAGATATATAACATATAAACTGCATTTTACTTTAATAATAAATAAAGAATTTTGAATGTTATACAAAACGTGTGTAGATAGAAGAAAAGAAGTTGAAAGGCTCATTTTTGAATGACCTTGCTGTTAATGAGGAAACACGTGTTCCTCTATTGTTTTTATGTCGGAGAGATGCCCCAACTTCAATAATCCGCTCCTTATAAATTCGTCGAATCTTGCCGGATGATGAAAATTATAAAGGAAGTAGTTTATCAGCAGCTAAATGCTGCATTGTGAACGATGGTTAGATAATAATATGAGTTGAGGCTTACTGTGGGGATACTTTATGTCTGACCATTAGAAACATCTGCCATGACTATTAAGCGCAAATGGCATAAAGAATGGCGCCATATGGAATGATTACCTCATTATACTAAAATGTGGGAAAATTTATATCTTTTAAAAATTAGATTCTGTTAATAATTTTTAATATCCTTCTTCACTTTATATCTTAAGTTATTTCTTAAAATTTATACCACTTTGATATTTATTCGGTGGTTTGATATGCATTTTAGGGTGGGAAACCGATTGCTTAAGAATTTGTTTGTCATACTTTACTTCAAACTCAAATAACCATAAATAAACATTTAAATTTAAAAAAATGAAAATCACTTTTAAGAAAGTAATGGACTTCTGTATTTCCTATTTATAAACAGGAAAAAATAAATAGTCTAAATGTTTTTCGAACATACGTTAAGCAAAGTTTCTGTCAGGCAATTTTTGGTTATAAAAAGAAAATGTTTTTCTTTTCTTTCTTTTCTGATCTTTCTGCATCATCACAGGAAAAATAAAGAAATATTTCCCTTCACAATTCATTCGATAAGACATTAAATAATTTTATCGAACTTTTTAATTAAATCCCTATATAATTATTGAAATTACGGAATAAAAAGTATTCGGGGTTGTAAAAACTGCTACTAGAGCATACGTATTTAATCAAAGCTAGGATACACTGAACATGTTCATTAAAATACTTATTCTTCTTATCATCAGAATATTTTCACATGAAATTATCTCCCTAAAGCGACTTGATTTCTTCAAAATTATTTTCATTTAATTGGATAGAATTTTCAAAATTCCTTTCATAGTAGGTGCCAATGGAACAGCAGTTCCTAATAAAAACAGAATGACATTTATATTACAAACGCAATCTGATTAATTATTAATAATATAAAATAAAAAAATCTTCATAAACTGTTCAAGCAAGTGCATAAATATAGAAGTAATTTGTTGGCTGGCAGAAAGATTTGTCGACTAAATTTTCAAAATAATGACACATTTCATTTATTAAGAATGAACAAATCATAAATTTAATAAATATGAAATCGTTCCCATTTCAGACAAAAATAATCTAATTTTTAAATCATAATATCGAATTGAAACCCACAATGCACGTTCTAAAAAGTTGCGACAAATGTTAGATATTTTAATATATTTATTTTCATTTGTATTCTTTAAAATATTTTTATTAAAATATCAGATCGAATAAATAGATTTCATAACATTTCTAAAATTTTGCAAGAAATTTACCATTTCTTTTAATCCATCGGGTTATTGTTAATTCGTAATAAAAAATCTTATTATTTTAGAATTTTAATATTGCAATATCGTTCTCTAAAAAACAAATTTTTCTTTAAATAAATGGTTTTCATATCTTTCATCTTTTAAATGTTTGAATTACCTTGAGGAACAAACAGCCACAAAAAATTAGTATCGCTAAGCATAAAACTTTTAATGTTGTTTTTTGAAATTTATTCTTTTAATGAAATAATTTATTTACGAAACAACTAAAGGAAATAAATAACATAAATTCATAATACATATTGGGTATCCATGTTCATGTGCAGCTTAAAATAGTCGTAAATTTATAAACAGATGAGATAGAACGAATTCATAAGAACGGCTTAGAAAAGTTGGTGGTATATTTCTTTTTTTTTTGAGTGTTACGACATTTCATTTTGAGCAATATAATTAAAAAATTATTTATTTATTAGCATCACTTATCCTAAGGCTCCTCAAGAATCAAAATTAAATTATGTTTTTTGATTACCTAAAGGGGAAATAAATTCGACACTGCTGTCTAAAGAAGGTATAGATTCTATTTTAGTTACATTACCGTCCCGTTTTTGGAGCAATACGAGTTTGTTTTAGCAACGAATATCGTAACTTTGAGCCTCGGTCAGATGACAGACTTGAGTGTTAGGAAATTTCTTTTTGAGCAATATAATTAAAAAATTATTTATTTATTAGTATCACTTGTCCTAAGGCTCCTCGAGAATCGAAAATAAATTATGTTTTTGTTTCCCTGAAGGGGAAATTATATTCTTTGATTACCTGAAGGGGAAATAAATTCGACACTGTTGTCAAAAGAAGGTATAGATTCTATTTTAGTTACATTAACGTCCCGTTTTAGAAGCAATACGAGTTTCTTCTTTTTTTCGCGACGGTCATCGTAACTTTGAGTCTCGGTCAGATGACGGACTTGAGTGTTACGAAATTTCATTTTGAGCAATATAATTAAAAAATTATTTATTTATTAGTATTACTTGTCCTAAGGCTCCTCGAGAATCGAAAATAAATTATGTTCTTTGTTTACCTGAAGGGGAAATTATATTCTTTGATTACCTGAAGGGGAAACAAATTCGTTACCCTGTTGTCAAAAGAAGGTATAGATTCTATTTTAGTTACATTAACGTCCCGCTTTTGAAGCAATACGAGTTTTTTTTTCCGCGACGGACATCGTAACTTTGAGCCTCAGTCAGATGACGGACTTGAGTGTGACGACATTTCATTTTGAGCAATATAATTAAAAATTATTTATTTAATAGTATTACTTGTCCTAAGGCTCCTCGAGAATCGAATATAAATTATGTTCTTTGCTTACCTGAAGGGAAAATTAAATTATATTCTTTGATTACCTGAAGGGGAAATTAAATTATATTCTTCGATTACCTAAAGGGGGAATTAATTCGACACTTCTGTCAAAAGAAGGTTTAGTTTCTATTTTAGTTACATTAACATCCCGTTTTTGAAGAGTTTTTTTTTCGCGACGGACATCGTAACTTTGAGCCTCAGTCAGATGACGGACTCGAGTGTTACGAAATTTCATTTTGAGCAATATAATTAAAAAATTATTTATTTATTAGTATTACTTGTCCTAAGGCTCCTCGAGAATAGAAAATAAATCATGTTCTTTGTTTACCTAAAGAAGAAATTAAATTGTATTCTTTGATTACTTGAAGGGGAAATAAATTCGACTCTGTTGTCTAAAGAAGGTTTAGATTTTAGTTTATTTATATTAGTGTCCCATTTTTGAAGCAATACTAGTTTTTTTTCGCGACGGACAATGTAACTTTGAGTCTCGGTCAGATGACGGCATGGCGCCTAGGCTGGCAGCTCCTCTCAAAGATTCAGCGGCATACCATCGGGGGGACATTAAGCCCCTGCTTATGATTTGGGGTGCAGAGGGCCTACGTGCAAAGCGGATCTTGGGTGGAATCGGGTATAGGGCCTGGAGCCACCGGTTCTGAAGCTCAGACTTTACCAGTAGGCCACCGCTGTCCTAGATCCTATGTGGAATTCCACTTCCTATATCGAAGTGCAGGAAAAAGCAATTCTGATCGATTCACAAATTATTTTAAATTAACGTGAAGCTACACGACGGCTATTTTGAAGCAGAAGTCTTAATTTTGAAGTATGGTCAGATGAGGACGACACTTCCGCATCTTCAAAATTCCGTACTACTTCAGCTGAAGGAAGTTTGGAACCGAAGACTTTAATATGCCTCGCAGAATCGAGTCTAGAACCCGCAGCCTCCGCGTTGCAAATCCGACATTCTCCAAGCAGGCCAGAAAGTCATTTCAATGTTTCAAATGAGGTGAGATTTGGAAATATGATGGAGACAAATGAAGCAAAATATCGCAGTTTATCCCATTAATGCGTAGCGTTCCATTTCAGGGACACTTCTAGAAATGCATCAGAAACTCGCATGAATTGTTTTCGCAACATAAATTTTATAAAAAAATGAATTTTAAGTAGTCGTTTCTCTTATATTCAATAGATGGCAGCCCATATTAAGCGTTCGGTGGAGAATGTAGCCTTTTTATTTTCCAGTCAGCACTCAGAAAATGGTGCGATGTGAAGAACAAAAGTTTAAGTATGTTCAATTATTTTCCAATTAATTTACTTGTTTTTAGCAAATATATTGGTATATACAATTGTAAGAATATGTTTTCTTTTTGGAATTTTATGTAATTTTAGATTTTGACAGGTTAATTTTGCATTACTAGGACTTTGTTTAAATGGGAACGCTAGGCTTATGAAGGTAATAAAACATAAATTTATCAGGCAGGATTATCTTTTTAGTATTATTCCGTTTGGTTTCAGGACATGTAATATTAGCATATAAAACATTATTGAAAAAAAGGCGTCTTGAGCATTATTAGGTTAATATGTCTTTTGCGAATTTTATTTTTGTGATGAAATAATTTATTTATGAAACAAATAATAAATCACAATCTTTACAAAGTACAATCGACGCTCATTATAACGACCACACATTATAAAGAGCATTCCATTATAACGACCAGTGATAAAATCCCCAACTGTGTTTCACTATGCACTATGTTATTTTACTTCCGGTATTAAGACCGTCCAGTGTCGTCTAATCCCAATACAACGTCCGAATTCAGCTGGTATTTTTTCATAAAGAACATGTTTCTAAACTTAAATTACCTTAATTATAGTATTGCCAAGCTTCATAAATGTAGTCTTAAGTGTAGCTCAACTTTCACCGGGGGGGAGGGGAATTACCACTCACCACAGCACGGAAATTAGAATAGCCTAAATTTAAAAAAAATGTTTCAAGTGCTATTGAGACTTTAAAATGTTTTTTTGAAAGGCAAGAAAATACAGAACATTATTTATCATCTTTAACTGAAATGGAAAATTATGTTTTGCAAAATCAAATATGAAGAAAAGACAAACAACCATTTCTGATTTTTTCTTTAGAAAACAAATGTTTTGTAAGCATATATAAGTATAAGTATAGTAAGTTCTACTTTAAATTCTCTTTTAGAAATATATTTTTAATTGATAAAATTTTATTTTGAATACCAATGATAAAAAATAAGTTGAGTATTTATTTGGAATCTCTTTAAAAATCGCCTATTTTTACTGAATTGCCGAACGTCAAGTGTGTTTTTTAATTATATCCACTATAGCGACCACTCGTTATAAAGACCTTTTGCTGTGGGACGCAGTGGTTTGTTATAACGAGCGTCGACTGTATATTTTTTTCATAACATAAACTGAGCAGACTTAAAAGCAACGATACTTCCACAAAGTGCGGCAATACGTCTCGACACTCTTCAAAAGCAAGAGGAAACCTTCGAGGTGCTACTATTATTTCGAGGACATTTTCGTAGGTGCGGAAACGATTTGAGGGCAAAAATTTATCGTAACGCGTTTGTCAAGGATATCGTTTCATATAAGATTAAGTAGAGTCGTTTCGAGTCCTATTTTTAGATAACGAATGCTCTGAAATCGGTTGAAACGGAAAGGAGATCTATGGATGTGACTACTGACTTTCAAGACATGTTTCAGTTTAAGCTGAAAAGTATTTTATGCTGTCGAAGGATTTTCGGCTGTGTTTTATCCTAGGTGCCATTTATGTCAAATGGTTCACATTTAACCATACTGGTGTTAAAGGTGATGTCAGAGGTGTCACATTTACTGTGCTATATATTACTTGTAATATTGCAAAAGGACAATAAATTGTAGTTGTTGAGAGAAACTATATGATTTCGCTTCTTCACTGTTGGAAAATCTTTTTGAAGAGACTCTTCTGTAAAATTTTTAGCCCGAGGTATTCTCATTTTTCGGAGCTTCAGTTAAATAAATTAAAAACAGATACAATAATATATACCTGCAGATGTATCAGATGGTTCTTGTTTGTATAATTATTTCATCTTTTAAAATTACTTATGCAAAATATTAAGGTATTGATTGAATTCTTTCAAAACTAATTGTGTGCCTATATTGTTATAATAATTATATTGAACTGTTTCTTATGTGCTGAAGTTATTTACTTATTTGTTCAGTTTAAAGGGAAAATATGACAAGCACTATTCTGAAATTTTTTGAAAACTTGTTTTCTAATTCAGAACTGTTTACTTCTTGATTTCTTCGAAAATTCAAATTAAAACAATCTTTTCAAAATACATATATTAATGCAACTACTTCAGAGAAATAGCTTTCTTCTTAGAAAGTAGATAAAAGGATCTTTCTTTATTTATTTTTCCATCATATACAAAAAAGACAAGCTTTTCTCGTTTGCAAAAACTACAAAGATTGCTAAATTCGCTATTGAAACATCACATTATTTTAAAATTCTGACAACGATGGCTAAGGTACGAACAGAGTTAATTTAATTTAATTTGTCTATTCAAGTATATGAAATTTGACAATATTTGCCAATCATGATTAATTCTTTAAGGGATGTGAGAACGGGCGTTACTATTGATGTTATTTTCTACACATTGTCTGCGAGTTTTTATCATTTCGATGTAATCTAAAGAGGCAGTTTTTCTCTTATTTCTTTTTGAGCTATTCCAGGAGTAAGGGCGACAAGCTTTAACTCACAACAATCAAATGCAACTTCTGAGACACGATGATTCACACACCCAATTCTTTCAGAGGAATAGATTTAGATCTCGCTCTACCGCGTGAAATCTTTCTTTTTAGGCTCATGACACAGTCAGAGTCATCCCCTATACGTCACGTTTCGAATCAATAGGCCAAAACCCTTCCGTAAGCAAAACATTCACAGAACAAACCGCCCCATTTTTTTCCCAGCACGGTTCGTATATACATCTTCTTCTTCCGCGTAACGATGTCAGAAAGTGGTGGGGGCAGAACAGACCCCTGGAGGGACATCTGGGGTGTTCTTGATACACTGACTCTCTGAATCAGTTCATTTATATTCTGAACACCCGTGATTTTTCCTTACCCTCTGCAGCTTGTTTGTTTGCTTGTTTACTCGTGAGCCAGGGTTTTCTCTCCCCCCGTTTCAGTCTGACTAAAAGCCAGGGTCCTGCAGCGCGTGTGGTTGTGACATGAAAAAGGATAAAGAGAGGGAGAGAGTGGTTTCCTCTGAAAGGGCGTCGAGTATTTGTCGATTTTTTTCGGTCCCCCCGTCTCCTACTCACACGTTTTTTGTGCGATGCTCCAGAATGTGTTTTACTAGGATTTACATTTAAGCGTTGCCACGGCTTGTCTCTGCCTTCCTTTCACACCACGGCGGGGGTAGTGTGATCAGGAGGGTCTGCACCGCGCATATTGAATAAGATTTCGATCGACTAAGAGCTACTGCTAGAAGATTCCTTTCAAGTTATTTTTTTCTCCCCTTTGAAAAGCTCCCACTAGTTGACTGCGAAAGAGCCCTGAAGATATAAAAAAGAAATAGGGAAACGTCGGGTTAGATCACCCTGAAAGTTCTCAAATACATGTTAAACGTTTCAAAAATTAGGGGGCCATCCATCTTTCTTTACTTAACAGTATCCGTTTTCAGATCTTTAGAAAGAAAACAGTAATCGAGTTTTGCCTTCCGATATACGTTAAGATAAAAGGCATCGCTCTTAAGACTGAAAGGCTCTGCAGGTTTGGAATGTAGTTTTACCTTCTTTATGCAGTAAAATGAGTAAGTGGTAATTTTTTAAGGATAAAAGTAAGTGGATAGCAGCTGACCTTTTCTTTAAAGGCATGACTCCATAATAAAAGCAGACATGAAATTATATTAATATGCTTTTCAGAAAAGAATTTCGTTTAAACATGCTTTAAGTAGTTGAAGTGAAATATATGTGAAATACTCAGTGAGTTATAAGGGTAGAGAACGTTGAATGCATTTATTGATGGAGTGAGGTTACCGAAAATAAAGAAGGCTTAAAACCTTTGACTATACGTTTTTGCATTAATTTTCCTTTTAAATCTATATTTTCAAAAAAAATTATGGAAGTTACCAACTGGAAATGACAGAAATAGAATAATGGAAAAAGAAAATTTTCTCAAGCATAGAATATTTTTAAATGGGTGATTTTTTAAAAATTCAGCAAAAGTATACCATAAACGTGCTTTAATTTTTAGAAATTTTATTAAGTTCTAAATATAAGTGGCATAATAAAAAAAAAGGTTTTGAATTGTTGTTAGTTGTTTTGGTTTTTATGGTGAAAGAGCCATTATGTTGACCATATTGCGCCAGAAAAAATGTAAACGAATATTGAAGAATATTTTCTCTAATTCTATGAAGTTTCTCTAATTCTAAGGAGTTGTATTAGAAATCAAAATTTCTTTTAGTTCAGTTTTATAGAGAATTTCATGATTCATATCTGATATTTTACCTTCGAAATAAAAATCGTGTAAGCCAAACATATAAATGATAAATCTCTTTAATCCATAGCTCATCAGGTGTAGAATTGAAAAAGAGATCTAAGCATAAATTTTCTAGAATCCATCAAAGGATAATTGAAAAAATATTTATATCACTTTTATTATGGTTATTTCCTTTAGAAGAAAATGGATACTCCTAAAAATAAGCCTCTCACTGCTCTAAGACTCAAAGATTACTAATGGGAAGGGAAAAATTCCAATTAAGAAGTTGAAATATCAGGATATTGATGGTGTTTGGTGTGAAATCTGAAATCTAAAGACGCTAAGTATCTATATAAAAATATGAAAAAATCTGTCAGTTATTTTATACTGACGAAATAACGAGTTATGCTCGATGACATTGAAAAAAACTCCTTATCTGAAAAGATCGCTTATAGTACTTAAGTATTCCAAGAACTTCATATATTATTAAACTTAATTACTTTACTAGTAACAAAAATAAGACAATATATAAATCGATTATTAGAGTTTGTTTCTGAACTATAATTTTTATTTTATGGTAAAAAATCAGCTAATACAGATTAAAAGAAACAAATCTTTCGCTCAGATAAATTTTAAGAAATTGCAAATTACTCTAAAGGTTAAAAATGGCTTTATTTCACATTTCAGTTAATCATTATAACTAACAACAAAGATAAATATCAGTTGAGAATCTCTGTGTTTTGAAAATATAGTCAGAAACAGCTTAAAATTGTTCATATTTTGAGACAGAAAACGAATCTTAACACAAATGACTAATTTCTGACTTCGATATCATTATGTAAAATTAGAATATCGTGAGTATTTGAACTGTGTACCTGAAGGAATATAAATTTCCACATAATTTAGGCAACGAATTATCCAACTTTTACGAAATAATTTCCATTTAATTAATAGCCAAACTTTAGTCAATGCCCGGAATAAAGTGGGAAGCAGAACTTCCATGGCTCAGCCAAAGACCTAATTGGTCCCACTGCTGAATGCAGATGATGCGGCATCAGGGGAAAAGTGGAGTAGAGGGAAGAGTGGAATGATCTAATTGGCTTTTTTCTTCTTTTTCTAAGGAAGTGAAGATAAATGAAGAAAGAACACATAGCGGCAAAGGAGATTTCTTTTCAAAGCTTCACGTTGAGGTTTTTTGTTATTAAAATATAAACAGCTTTATTTCGTTTATAGAATTTGAATTTAAACTTAAATGTGCATTCGATTCATACATATATCTCTTTCATTAGAAATATAAATGGCATGACTTTGGTAGTGTATCTTCATTTATTATTCCCTTGGTTCTTCATTACAGAAACAGATATAATGAGAACAGTTGTTCTAATCAAATGCAGATTAGTAAAGAAATAATTGGATGTTTTCTCCCTTCTAGTTTCTCTTATATTTATAAACTATGGAGTGCGTTGTGCTTATCTTCTTAATATAGCGTAGAAAATCAAGCATGCATTTTGGACGCTCTCCCTTTGGCCGATTGATTCAAATATTTGCTACAAATTTGCAATTTTTATGTAGAGGTAACCTAAAAAATTTATTTTTCTTGGTTATCGCCCTTTTCAGTTACATTAGAGAAACGATTACCCGAAATAATTGGGGACTAAGGGAGTTCGAATAACTTATTTTTCAGTTAACCTATCATTTACAACAAAAATTAAACGCGTCATAGAAGTAATATGAACAAAGAAAAAGTGATATTCAACACAAAACTGTTTATATTTTGTATCACAGGTCTTACAAATACAACCTAACATAAAGTAGTAGTACATTAAAGTAAGCTTACAGTTTAGGGAAAGAAGCCCAAAATTTGCTTTTGCTTCACAGCTGAGACTCGTCTTTTTTGCTGCTAAATCTGGCACACATTTTAAAGACAGCAAATGAACAGCATCGCATTCTTCTTATTGTTTTAACCACTTCATAACAGTCTCAAGGCAGTGGAAAGCTTCCTCACGGGATGGCAATTTTTCAGTATGGTCGTTGTCGCTGGTCTCTTCCTTGTCGTCTCAAGAGTTTTGATCGTTGATGATACAGGCATGATTTTATCGTCCGCTAGTACTTGATAGCCAGGGTCATCGACATTACATTCGAGCCAGTCTTGAATGATTTCTTGGTCGCATTCTTCAAAACCTGTATCACCCCTTCGGTTAACTGATATTTCGGTTGATAGATATTCGGATAACCGATGCTCTACTATATTTCTTTCACAAACGCACACATCCAACCCTTTCTTGGATTTGGTCTAAAATTTAATGCAAATCTGTAATTTTTGTTCACTGTCCACATACCAAATTTCATTTATTTTTTGCTTGTTTCGTTTCTGATTTCTTGTGTTCACAGATAGATGAAAAAATAATCTAACTCTAAGCATTTTTTCAACACTCAGGGAATTCTAAATTGTGAAGATTCATCAATATCTTGAAATCGATTTATTTGAGAATCATAACAAATTCCCTTTGCATATTCCGTATACTAGAAATTCGAAAGGCTTATTCCCAGTCCTATGATGCCTACTTTATATTATTTTTAAAGAGACAAATATCAAAGATCATTTGCCAATGTTCCTTTGGATTTCTGGAAAACATTAGTCATTTCACCTAGCTTTTGCAATACAGATATTTGTAATACTTAAGAAATATTCTTAAATTGATAAAAATCAGCCCATTCATGAAGCTTTCAAATCATCATCAAGATATCAGCATCAAGATACTTACATATGACCCACGATGGCAGAAGTAATGTTCAAAAGATTCATATAAAGGGTGAAATAACATGTTGAAACTACCAAAACGAACCTGTCACCATGAAATCGCGGCTTCAGTATAATTGTATAAAACAAGCAATATAATTTTTTGTGAAAAATATTTTTTCTAAGATGTTTAACTTTTAGCTGATAATTCACAATCATCATTATAATGAGGAAAAGATTTATTCCAAGTAAAAAGAATCTTTTCATGATACTTTGAAATTGAAATCATATTATTCTACTTTCACGTACGAAATATATTTACAATTAATATGAAATATCCTTATTCTAAACGAAGAAAATATCTATTTTTGAGAGCTTTCACAGAGAAAGATTAGTGTGAAAAGGGCAGAATTTTGTTTATCTCAAGTGTGTTTCTATTGGAATTCAGATAGAAATGTAGAAATGAAATTTTATTCAAAAACGAATATAGAATACTTTCATCTTCGAAACTGGTTCTAAATTTTAGACTTTCATTTAAAAATTATTTGCTTGAATCAACAAAATAACTTGATATTCATCAAAATAAGTTTAACCTTTAGTCTCATGTTAATTCATTTTTATTATTTCAACATAAATTTTAAGAAAATTATTCATCCATCTCACAGAGTCAAATGACCGGTGACTTGATTTTGAACAATATTTTTGCTATTCTTTGCTACATTTTTCTTTATAATTATTTTACTGCTGACTTGAGATATACAGCAATATAATAAAAATAATTATGGGAACAAACAGTAAATGCATTTCTGGCGAAAAGCCATTTCGCAATTATACATTTATCTTATTTGATTTCAGTACTTATTTGTCAATGAACAATTTTCTCGTCTATTTATGAAATATAGCATTTCGTATGTATCAATCTGAATTTAATTTATTACAGATATCACTGCTATTTTCAAGACTTGCAATTTATTTGTAAGTACTTCAAATAATAGCAGTAAAAATAATAAATGTAATATCCCTTTTGGATAGTCTTTTGATGTTTAAAATACCGTTTCCTTCTTACGGAGAAAAGGCTAAATTTGATGCATCAAAATTGAATGTGAAAGGAAATGGAAAATGTGCTTTTAAGCAATGAACGTATATTATGCAACTTATTTGCTAAAATTGGAATGCCTGTGGTATTTTTATCTGTGAGTCTACAGGATTTGAAAATTCAATCAGGCTTCAAATATTGCTTGTAAGTGGCACATTAAATGAATAACAGCAAGAGAACTAATTAAGAGTTATTCATATAATACTGTAATGAAGAAAATACATAGTTGGTTTCATATTGTGAATGTAAAACGATACTCTTTTGAAGTACGCTGCGGATTTTATGAATTTTCATGTGCCCTGGCAGCATCACGATTTCATCAAAAATATTAAATTGTTATTAAAGGAAATACATTTGAAATAATATAAAGTCACTGCAACTTTTTTCTCTATGAATGAATGAACTTTCATTTTACTAAATTAGAATTTTCTTCCTGTGTTTGAAAATAGTGAATGAATATTTCAAGAGACTTTTAAAAAACGCTGTACAACGCATTGTGGAATGCATGTAAAAATTCCCATGTTTAGCCTTAATGCTATCGTCTTTCAGGATCCAAGGCCTGTCAGAATTTTGAGTTTATATATGAATGTAGGAAATATAAATAGTATGCATCACTGGATCTGAAATGAAGATATCCTTAATCAAAAGTAATTTAATTTCTGAGAATTCATTTGAAAAAATTAGGGGAAAAAATAAATAACTGTGATTCAATAATAGTTAAGAAGAAAAGAAAGGTATTTCGGATGGTGGATTAATATTACAGAGGCGAACAAAAGTAACGGTAAATTATAATTCGAAAATAAAGAAAAAATATAATTATACAGGGTGCTTCAAAAACATCTGTCAAAAATGAAAGGGTAGGTCAGACATACGATAAGCATCCAAAATCGCATAGGAACATGGGTGCGCAAACGCCATCTAGAGGCAGCCAATGGCACTTAAAATGAAACAGCGCTGGCAAAAAGGGCGATATCTTTCTGAATCTGAAACGTATTGAACTGGCATTTTTATATAAGTTGCCCTATATATCTAGCTCTAAAGTTGTGAATAAAAAATTAGGCTACCTTTCGCGTATACGCAGTAAAAATTTATGTACTGTAAATGATCTTACCTTCTCTAATACTCAAAGTATTTACATCAAATTTTAAGACAATGTTTTTCTAACATATTTTCACACAATCTGTAAGTTTCATAAAATTTAGTTGAAAACGCTTTAAGTTATAAGCAAAAACGTGGAAAAAATTTGGAGTTTTTAAAGAAACCTATATATCTTCCCGAATATTTTTACAAAAATGCATGTAAATATTGTGCACAATACACAAAATAATTGACGCATGTTTCAAACCATTATCAGATATCTGTATAATGGGGTGAGTCAAATTCCTTTTTGGACTTTATCAATTTCTGGTCGGTCCCCAAAATGGCCTCGTGACCGAATCTTCAGTGTAAATTGTGAGTTAAATCCTATTCTTCATATGGCGGTGGTTCGAGGTGATATTCGAAAAAAAATGTGCACATTTCAAAAAAGTGTCGGCATTTTTTAAAATTCCATCTGCTGCTTCCAGATGGATTTTGCGCACCATGTTCCAATGTGATTTTGAATGCTCATCGAATGCCTGATCTACCTTTTCATTTTGCCCGATATTTTCGAAACACCCTGTATAACGAAAAATTATAAATAAACATGCGGAAACTAAATTTCAAGACCAGCATTCATAAATACCATTCAGCGGTATTTGAAAGAGAAAAAAAAAACTAAGTTGCACTCGAAAAATAAATTTAATTCAAACACTTTTTAAAAACTTACTTTTATTATTATAACACGCAGTACTGTATTCCCAACAATATGTAAAGTTCGATGACTCTTTACTTCCAAAACAACACATTTATTTATGAGTTACAAAAACAACAGATTTTTTTTAACATAAAATATTTAGACACTATATACAACAAAAACATACAAATTAATAAACATCGAATTCTCACAAACGTCTTTTTTTTTCAACGTTTCCAGACAAAATTACAAAAAAATAATTAAAAAAAAACTAATGCGTTTCCATTCTATTCTAATTACTTTTTTATAAATGCTCGTACCCAAAGATTTTTTTTTATTTTATTAATTTCCTTTTAGAAATATTTTTAAAATGTCTAATTTGATGAAATTTTTTTATTGCTTACAAATATTACAGTACTTAACATTATTTTTCCCTTTTAATTTTTTAGCATATAATTCATTATTATAAATATTATGGACCCTTGAAAATAGTTTTTTCTCAAATTCTCTTCTAGGTGTAGAATCTATATTTAATTAAATAAATGCAATAGCTTAAATTTATGCTTTGAAAATGTTAAACTAGTGTGTTGTGACCAAGAATACCAAAGTGTACACAATTTCAAAACTCTAGCACATAAGCGAGGGACAAATTGATCACAAAATTTCCCCCTTTGAACATGAAATCGTCAAGTTGTAGCGGTTACAATTCACTGCCTTCTCCTTTTTATGGTAGGTGGCGCTACTAGAGCCATCCGGGCTTTTCCCATGATGCCTCTCTCTCTTCTTCTTCTTGTGTTGGTGTTCTCTGTCTTGCGTCTTGCACCTTTTAATGTACTGTGTCGTGAAACTTAGCCATCTTATAAAAATGGTTCCTGAAATTGAATTAATTCTTCAACAGCGGGATTCTATATAAACATGAGTCTCGTCCCTCTGCAAAGTTAAATAAAAGTGTATAAATAATCGCTTTCTTCTGAGGATTCAATAGTCTGTTGAATACAGAAGCAAATAATTTGTGATTAGAAAGCAAACTTTAAGATTATTTTAGATTTAAAAAACAATTGTATAAAATAAAGGAAGCTTAAATGTATTTTTCCATCATTGGTCTAATTATAACTTAATAAGCGTCGAAAAACAAAAAAAAATAATATTTTCTGTTAATTAGAATTCCTTCCCATTTCTAATTAAAATAAAGTGTTTCTACAGCAAATATATAATTTAATATCTCAATAGATTCATCTTTCTCGTATTTTTATATGCCAAATGTGGCTTAAAAATTGGCATCAGTAATCTTTCATTTACCACTTCGGAAAGCATAAACACAAATTAACGGATGAAGATCTATTGTTCAGTTGCGTGAATCCCAATTGCAATAAAGATACAGTCGTCTGATATTAAAAATAATTAAGAACTTTATAATTGTTAGTACCGATTCATGGTGTGTTAATCTTCAATAATTCAATTATTGCTATGGAACTTTTAATTAATTCTCAATTGAAAAATAACTATAACTGTTAGAAGCTCGTTAATAATACCTTCAAAGAGTTTATTTTGTTTACTGTGCGTGGTAATTGGCAATGGAAGAAACAGCTCTTTTTCCTCCTTAGGAATTTGTATTTTGGTACCTATTTTGTAGAAATGACTTTGTCACAAATAGATTGTAGAATTTTTTCCCTCTTAAATAACGGATGGAAAATGAATTTTATGTCATGTTTTAAACTTGAGATAACTTTCCAACAGTCAAAGAGGAAAAATGTTCTTGAAATAAAATATTTCGGTAACAGTCGAGATCAAAAATTTGGGTTTACTTTAAAAAATCAATAATTATTCACTCGTTTATAATTTTTACACATAGAAATACAGAAAACAGATGAAAAATACGTTTGATATAGATCGAATCATTTCTATCTTCGCGTCTACAGTAATATCTGTTCAGGAATAATAATTTAAGCTTAATATAAGCTTTTAAATTATAATAATAAGTTATAATAATAAGTTATAATAATAAGCTTAATATAAGCTTATTATTTATTTTATATATAATCTTAAGCTTATGTATAAAATAAATATATATAAAAACATGAAACTTTTATTTTCTGTAAAAAAATGGAAGAACTTCTTAGCTGAAAGTAAGCTGTATTATCTGTAAGCTTCTAAGCTGTATTAAAATGCAAAAGTTATTTTTTTCGAGCTTAAACGAGCAGGAGTGATTTCCACTCGACTTTCTAACATGCTTTGACATTAGGATATACCTCCGTACCTGAAATTACAAAATAATTTCCAACCAATTTTGGATGAACATATGTGGAAGGTTTCTTGTATACTGTAACAACGTGGCGTACTTTTATATTAAGCTTCTTCGTGTACTGAAGAGAATGAAGAATGCATTTTGGAATAGTAACACATGTTGGCCACCGGTTGGGTTTAAAATCTGATACATTTTTAAAGATTTAGTATGAAGAACATATACAAAGATTCTTTTATTTAGTTCATTGCGTTTTTGAGCTGTCACGTTTGCATACACACTAGGGGGGGGGGCGAAAATTCAAAGTGTGGAAAGAATAATCGACGTAGAGTGTAAAAGTTGTCTTTTAAGTGCACCAGCATACAAGCAAAATTTTGTCAACTTTGTTTAATTTCTTCCGGTGCCCCAAGACGCTTAAATATTTATAAAAAAGCGATTTTTATGCAATTTTTTGAATTAAAAATTAAAAATAAAAAATGCATTGAAGAAACGATTTTACGGGGAAAAACGAATAGGAGAGAACGTGATTGTAACTTCTTGAGGGCCTAAGTCTAGGTCAAGTTAACTTCACAGGATTGATAGAGGTGAGATTTATTTATGTAGATGCTGAGGCAGTCGGCACCTACAACTATTGACGATCAAGTGCGACATGTTAACCTGCACGATACTGCCTTACTCGGCTTCCGATCTATCATACCTGTATTCACTAAAATCAGAAGTATTCCATCGCTTGTGACTGGTGACAAAGTCGAATCAAGACTACTCGTTAATAAAATAACAAATTTAATGAAACAATTAAATTAAAATACTAAATCATAAAATCATTATACAGCTAATCAAATAATACAAACAAGGAAAAGCAGAGCAGAGCAGAGCAGAGAATGAACAGTAACAATCAGTGCTTATATACAGCAACATGCTCGACGCTATTGGTTGATAGGCGACATCACAAAGAGGGCGGATCCGATCTGCATAAAATCGCAATTCAGGATGTTGCCAGATGCCGTGATGATGCCACAAACACATGTCGGCTACCGGTTGGGTTTAAAATTTGATACATTTTTAAAGATTTAATATGAAGATCATATACAAATATTTTTTTATTTATTTCATTGCGTTTTTGAGCTGTCATGTTTGCATACACACTAGGGGGGGGGGGGTCGAAAATTCAAAGTGTGGAAAGAATAATCGACGTAGGGTGTAAAAATTGTCTTTTAAGTGTACTAGTATACATGCAAAATTTTGTCAACTTTGTTTAATTTCTTCCGGTGCCCCAAGACGCTTAAATATTTTAAAAAAAAACGATTTTATGCAAATTTTTGAATTAAAAATAAAAAATGCATTAAAGAACCGATTTTACGGGGAAAAACGTATAGGAGAGAATGAAAAATTATTTAATTTTTATAATTAAATTAATAAAATTATTTTTGTTTATATAATATTATTCAAGGACCCACAACTACCTTTTCTTCTGTTTTATATTTTACAATATAACACAATTTTACTTTATTTCGAAGACAAAGAAAAACTACAAAACAATCTCGACTTTTCCTAAACAAAAACACATAGCTACAGGAGAAACTTTGACAAAAGCGTCCTTTTATTCCTTCCTTCCTTGTTGTTTGAATGAGTCAAAATCGTAAAAATGTCAGTTTTTAACTATATTTGGGGCGCTATCAGAAGATATGAACGAATTTGAATAATAATAAAAGAAAGACTTAAACTAATACACCCAAAACAAAACTTTCTTACCCGGAGCTAAAGGGAATTTTGAAAGTATTTTTTATAAATTTCTAAAAAAAGTCATTTTTAACGATTTTTGGAACAGTGGGAGATATGAATGGATTTGAATAAATATATACATATAAACTAATACACCTAAGACGCAACTTTCCCACCCCGCACCAAAAGTAATTTCGAAAAACAATTTGCAGATTTTCAAAAAAAAAAATCGATTTTTAACAACTTTTGGGGCTTTTGGGGCACCGAAAGATATAAATGGATTTCAATAAAAAAATTATATAAACTAATTTATTTAAGACACAACTTTCCCACCCCGCACCAAAAGCAATTTCCCCCCAAATATCGTTTCCTATACTTTTCGATCCACCCTAATGCACACTGACAAACACACAGACAGTGCACTATTGGGGGATTTGGTCAAACATTTGAAGCATATCTGGTCATAAAAAAATTTGCCAAATTTCATCCATTTAGAAAACTACTTTTGAGTTATTGTGTTTACATACAGTGCATACGAACCGATGGATAGACAGATCCTCCGCTGCAGATGTCATCCAGAAATTAACAGAAATCTAAATTTTTCTGGTGAAGACCACATAAAGAATTTGATCTGCTTAATTGTCGCCGAGGATTTGAGTTACTGTGTTCACCAACAATTGAGATATAACTATCCGCTTTAAAAATTTACATAATAAAATCTTCAGGTTGTTTTAGATTTCTGGAATATCCCGTAGACCAAAACTAACATTAAAACGAAGAAAAAACCCAATTTAATTACGAAAGAATCTTAAAAGCAAACGTAGAACTTAAATTCACATAAACTTGTATTACCATCATACAGATATTAAAATATATACAGGGTGTCCACACTTATCGTGGCCCAATAGCTAATGTCTAAACCATTAGAGATAGACTTTTAGTGCCAATTGGAAAAATGTTTTAATCAAGGGAAAAACTATAATACATGTTTTTTGAGTGAATAAATATATTCCTGAAAAAGTTATGAAATCTAACTTTTTATACAGTCCCAGATCCTATCAATCATATTTAGTAAAATATTTTTGACACTCTAAAATTTTAAACAAAAAATGTCCCACTCTTTTGCGACTAAAACTGACCGAGTTATGCCGCTTTGATTTTCGTTGACTTCGACCCCCCCCCTTTACACCGTTTAAATAGCTGTCTTAAAGACGATCTACCAATCAATGAGCAGCATGTGCTCGACGTGGCCGCTGATTGATTAAAAATCATGAAATTCAAAGCTCCATAACTCGCTCAGTTTTAGTTGCAGAAGAGTGATACTTTTTTTGTTTAAAATGTTACAGTGTCAAGAATATTTTACTAAATATGACAGGGGGACCGTATAAAAAGTTATAATTCATAACTTTTTCAGAAATATGCTTCGTGATTCAAAAATCATAATGTATAATTCTTCTCCTTATTAAAAGAATTTTTTCCATTAGAACTATATGTCTGTCTCTAACGGTTTAGAAATTAGCTATTGGACAACGATAAATGTGGACTCCCTGTATAAAAAATTGTAAAAACTCCAACTCGTTTTTTTTATCATAAACAAGCTGAAGCAAAGCATGAAACAATAGCGATTTTAGATTCCAGTAAAGATGATTGATTACTCTAGATATTGAAATAATCGTAGTTTAAACAACGAAATTCATATGACTTGGCCTTGGAAAGGAACTACACCTTGCTTTCAACTGTGATTTGAAAAATATATTAGAGAAATCAACAGAAGAAAATTAATTTTCTTGATCCTGATTTTGGTACCAAATTTGGTAAAAATAATTTTTCCCAATTTTGACACAAAACAACACAAAAGACATTTTTTTCTCCTCAAGAACAAGCCATTGCATCCTTCTGAATAGAGATTTGTAAGAAATTTTACAACAGAAATGTAAATGAAGGATTAATAACAATTAATTTTGTTTATAAATGCCAACTGCAAATTAGAATAAATTTTTATATATAAATATTTGACAGTTTCTGCAGTTACTCAAATTAAATCTTATATTTCAGATAACCTAATATGCACGCCGTTTTATTTATTTTTTATTGCTTTTAGTATGTAAGTTTTTCAACGTTGCGTGAAAGGATATTTGACATCATTTTACAAAGCTGCAAACCATAACTGCATATGATTTTCTACATATACTAACTTAATTAATATCATGTTTTCATCTTCGGTAATTCATCTACGGTAATTTTCGTAAACAACATTATTTTAGTCATTGTCAGGTGTAAATAATGCTTGTATAGAAGTATACACACTAAACAACAACCATGCACACGCACAACTATATACATAAAAGTCAAAGTTCTTTCTGTGACAGATAAATTTCAATATCATAATGCATTCTATACATCTATCTGATTCCACAAATAAAAAAACACATTAGACAAATTTGCTTTGGTTCGCAACTCTTTTACCCCCTCCCAGAGGCATGTATTATAAAAACTTAAATTTGTTCGAGTTCCTCAGAAGATCAATAATGTCTTAGTATGCGCTTGAATACTTCCCAGAGAGACACCAGAGGGAGCTGCTGAATGTTTTTGGAATGGGCAGTAAAAAACACAGGAAAAAGAAGGAAATGTTCTTTTAAGTTGCCTCCAGGACATATCTAGAAAAGGAAGGGGAAAAATGATATGGGAAGCGAACCCAAACAGTGAAAAAAACGCAGTTTCCACCAAAGGGAAGTTTTATAATTTATTTTGAGTCAAAAAACGAGTAAAAGTCTCCCTTTCAGAAGGCAAAGGGGAAAAATTCTTTTGAGGTATTAGCTTTTTCCTTTTTTTTCATCTTTTATGTTCGGATTAGGAAGAAATAAGTATTTGATGTCAAACTTCCTTCGGTTTTGCTACCAGTGATCTCAGAGAATAAGTTACATTAGTGGTTACATATGTATGTAGACACTAATGCAAGTATTACGTAATCTATAAGTATTGTTAATATTTCAGTAATGATATTGATGCCTTTAAAAGACGTAAACAACGTTCCATTTTGTTTGAAAGATGACATATCATCAGTTTTTATATAAAATGTAAATTTTTTTATATAAAATGTATTATAGAACATACTGCTTACGGCTAAATGATTTATTAATTTATGTTCTGAAAATAAAGATAGGAAGGCTTTCCATTACAGTAAAATAAAATTAATTGAATTTGTAAATTATCGATGAAAAACTAAACTAAATAAAAAATTCTTGCAAAATCAAATTAACGTGGGATTAAAATTAATTAAAATACGGAATTAACATATTACTTTTAATAAAATGGAATCGTTTGAATTCAATTTATTTATGAAATCTTAAAAGATTATGAGAAGTTTTGAAAAGATAATAATACTAGAAGTCAGAATTTTCTTCATGTACTGAGCAATATTTTAAAAGGGATTTTCATTTCATAAACTGTTTATCTTTTTATATTTTTACTGAACAAGGTATATTTAAAATATTTTTCTTCTTAAGGAATGGAGGAGTTTCTTAAAAGTCTTATGTTGTACACAGTATTTAATATTTTATTTACTTCATTAAACTAATGCAAAATGCATTTAAAATCCCTTTAAGGAAGAAAAGGGCAATAGTTTCGCATGCTTTCCAATTGCAATTTTTAATTTTTAGGTCGACTTGCTTACGCAGAAATAGTATTTCATTCCACTTGTATCAGAAAATCTATGATTCAGCTTACACTTAATGGTTTTCGTTTCATAAAATAAAATAAATTAAAATACAATAGATTACTATTTTCTTTTTAATCGCATTTTTACCCTGGTTTAAGATGCGTTTTATTCCAGAAAATGTCGCTTTGTTTTCAATTTCATTTATTTTCGAAAAATTCACTTCTGATCCTGAGAATCACAAATTTAATTCATTAAAATATTTTTTGATTATTTCACTTCCTAGAACTTTGCATTTTTCTCGGAAAAAGATGAAATTTATTTGCAAAAATTTATTTTATTTTTAGATGTTATCACAGTAAATCAAGTAATGAAAAGTTATATTGTCCTCATTAAATTATAATTGATTTCTGTGGAGTGAATGTAAGCAACAAGGTATGAAGATAAAGAACAGTTTTTACAGTAATTTAGCAATTCATTTTTCGAACCCATTTGGAATATGTTCGTTTAAATTAATGGCAGTGGAAATGGTCGAGACCTGAATGAATTGTCCTTCAAATTTAAAGTATTCTAGAATCAAGAAAGTTTATAACATTATGATTAAGAAATTTTAAATCCTTTTTCTTTTTAAGCTTTTACGTTTCCCCCAACTTTTTACTTTAGTTTATTACTGGCAATATTTTAAATAAGAAAACCCCATAGAATGAACTTATATATCATTTAAGTCTACTTCACTAACATCAAAAGTATTCTTAACTCCTTTGCATACAATGCGTGTCAGACTCGTGCATCGAACTACTCAATTTTTGATATTTAAATTTTTAATTAAGTCATAGGCACAATCATTTTAAAAGAAAAAATCCCTTCAATATGCTCAAGTATCTCAGCTGTCCTTTACTTTCTCATAGGAATTGCAATAACCATTAATACGCCATAAAATTGGGAGTTGAAATAAAATCCTAGATCAAAATGTTAATTCTTCAAGTGCTTAACCCGCGATCATATGGTATAGAAATTTGTATGTTTTCTTTACACCCCGCTATTTCAGCGTGCAAGTAAATTCGGCTAATATACAGATATCCTATAATATTCGCAATATTATATTCTATTGTTCAACATCGTATAATATTGTATAATATGGAACAGTATTGTGCAATATCTTACAACATGCTGTGTTACCTAGGTATCATGACACTGAATTATATTTCGTTACATACAATTGGAAGTTTCTAGTTAACCTTATATTGGATGATTATTAACCCTCTGAGTGGTTTGCTATTTTGATTTACTTGCTTTAGAGTATTAAAAATTTGCTTTTAAAGTAAATAATTGGATATTTATTGCGTTTAATCAAATCCCTGAAATCTTAAGAATATCTTAGCCATGACATTTAAAGAAATGATACATTTAAAGTTGAAATATCTGCTTTTGAATTCAATATGAGAAACAGAAAAATACGTGCAAAACGCTTAGATGGCTAGAAAAAAGATGCTTATAATTTCATTATACTAAGCTAAATTGCTATATTTTCAACACACCACGAATCTTTCATCTGAATTTCTAAATATTTTTAAGCAAACTTCTAGCTGCTTGAAACTCAGAAACTTTGATACACAATGTTATACAGTACCTTAATTGTAAGTGGTTAATTTTTAGATTGTTTAGAAAAAATTGAAGTTAGGGATACTTGACCTTATCAAAAAAAGTTACTGAAGTCTTAGCCGACCAAAATACTAGTGTGGTTGGTATCAGTTTTCTAGTGCGGTGCAGTTTGTCTCCAATATGGCAATTTAAATAATCAAGCCGAATGGCAACATTACGCCTTGTTTATCAGCATAATGGCAAGTGGTTTTGGTAGTTTAGTTTTATAGGAGAATAATTGTTTAAAAATAGTTTTTAAATAATTATTTAAAGATTAAAATTCTCTAAATTCTTTTGATGTGATAATAACGAATGATACAAAAGATTATTTTAGTATGAAGTGTAAAAAGAATTAAAATTTATTTATTCCAGTTTTTCCTTGTAATTAAACGATTTTTATTCATTTATTATTTTAATAAGAATATTTTGCTCGAATTGTTTGTCATCATTTGGCGTTATTAAACAAATTCGGTTGAGTTCTCTATGATGGTTAAAATTTTCTAGCAGAGTATATTTTTCTTCTTTTGCTTTTGATTCCATTGTCATATTAGGAGAACCGAGTAAGTCTATATAGCTTTTCCAAGTTTTTGTTTCGTGCAACATTTTTTATGTCCTTTTTTTCATTTTGGCGGTACTACGATCTATTCTGATTTTCCCAAACCGGCAACTTAGTGACGTTACTAAGTTCCTTGTTCCATTGCTATAACTTTTATTATTTAATTAAATCGAAATTATAATTGTTTAATTTATTTGGAACTAATTTAATTCAGTAAATAAACTAATTTAATTTATTAATTAGAATTTTATTAATAACAATTACATTTTATAAATGCCATATTATTATATTACAAATATTAACTTCATTAATATTTTTGATAAGACTTTTTTAAGAATCTTTCAACTCAGCAGTTTAAACCAAATATCTGAATTTCGCGTACAAATTACTGAAAGAATTTACTTTTTGAAAAAGACGACTTTACTTTCTGAGAAAGAAAGAACTTTTTGCATATAGGGTCAAATGTCCCTAGCTTAGAGTCAAGTATCCCTTACCTTTGGTATACTTGACCCTAGATGATTTCATGAATTACATTTATTATAGGATTAAATGACATCAATTTAGCATAAGTACGCTATATTCATAAAAACATATGCTTTTATTATGCTCACGACCAAAATTTTCGAGAAATATAAGAAAAATTCAAACTAGGTAAACAATTCCTAGTTTTCCCCTACTCTTATTAGTTATTTAGCACTCTCTTATTATTTATTTTGTATATTATATGTTATTTTATATTTAAAATTCTATGCGTCTTTTATTTTTTGCGAAAAATGAGGTTATAAGAACTTCCTTCTATGCTCTGAGAAAAAAATTGATTCCAAGAGAAATCTAATTTGCACCTCAAAAAATTTAGAATTTTTCAGAAATCTGACGATGTACAAATCTACAATAAAACTTTTACAACTCAAATCGATGATAAATGTGAAAGAGGTTTTAAAATAAAACATTTAACCCATTTTTGGTCGGCGTCTCACTTCATACGTTTAGCTTTTTTTGTCCCCATACGGTCAGCTTTGCATGTCATGCGACGAAGAGAAAGATTTCATCGTTAAAAGTGAATTCGTCGTACTTATGCGTCTCTTTGCATTCTGGGATTATTTTTTGTATTTCTGAATATTTCTAAGCGATGGCAATAAATAATATTCGTCGATGAATAATTTCAATGTGGTTTTTACGCTCTAATGGTTAAGGAAGATTTTAAAGTTGTTTTCAAGTTAAGGTGGTAAAACCATTTTAAAAAGCATTTTTTACATATCATTAATAATTCTTTTCCTGCAGATATTTTTCTTAAATGCTTAAAAGCAA
>BGPR01003872.1:35614-45854 GCA_013235015.1 Araneus ventricosus
AAAAACTTATTTAAAACGCAAATATAGCTTTTTATGAGTGGAGAATTCACTTTGCCTATCTTTTCCTTCAGCCTAAGCAACAATTTAACTTTTAATCTCACAGATATGCTGCGCCCGATTGTGTTAGCATTTGTATTTCGCCCTACCGAAGCTTAAAATCCAGTCTAAGGCAGATTTCTTATAGGAATACTACCTATTGTAGTGGTTCTCATGATACTACTTCGAGAAAATTTCGAGACATCCAGATCAAAGGAAGTGGAAATAGTGTGGGTTGAAATTTTCATTCCCACATTACTGCCTTAAGAGAGGAAGATAATTCAAATTAAACGAATTATCACCTCATAAAAACTAACAACTTTGTATCGAAATTTTTTCTATATGACAATTGCTTAGAAGTTAACGGCTTAAAAAAGTTTCTTACTCCTAACTTTGACTGCTTTTTAACTTTACGCCTTGCTAGAAGGCTCTTTATCAGTTCAATTACCTTCCATCCTCATAGTTTCATCTCTTAGGAAATTAAAGGAGGAGATCGGGTAGGGGGGATTTTCTATTCCTTATATCTCTGTACAAAATGCAGTTAACTACCTGTACCTTCCGGCTAGCTGACAAGAAATGTTTCTAAATATTTTGTGGAAGTGCGTGCTTTCGAACCTGGGACCTTTGGGTCCCGAGAGCATCTTAACCACTAGACAAAATGAATTCCCCATGGTCCGGAGGTAGATGCTGACTTGTATACAACAGAATAGATGGCACAGCACGGTGCGCTACAGGAGCAACTCTCAGCTTGTTTGATATTATCTGAATATCAAAGAAACGATAACTACATTTCCATATCCTGCGTGCATATCCGCAGATTGCTGCCCCGATTGATGCGCAGACTTTGTGCTATGAAATGTGTCATAGACTCTGAAATAGAAGAGCTGCTTGCTGTAGGATTTGCAGTGCTGCCATCTGGCGGATGTGGCAGAAGGTGGAACTTGTGTGATTTGTGGCGCTGCCATCTATTAGTGGAACTGAGGGTAGTTGTTGCGTGATTACCAGTTTGGCAGTACGTAGTTTGGAGCCTGGGACCTGTGGGTCCCGAGTCGAGCATCTTAACCACTATACAGAAGGAATTCCCCACGGTCCGGAGGTAGATACTGACTTATATACATAAGAATATGATGGCACAGAACGGTGCACTACAATTTCATCCATACAGTTAAATTGATAAAAAAATTGTAATTATCAGATTCTGAAAAAAATGATATTAGAGTTGGCAATCTATTTATAAAAGACATTTCCTTTAGTTAATATTTACAGTAGGAAACGTTAATTACGATTTATTGATGACCTATTAAAATGAAAAATTATAGAACGCGTACTTGAGTCCTAAAGTGTTATCTGAGCAACTACTACAAACCAAAGATTGCAAGATAATTTCAAATGTCATTAGTTTAGTAAACTACGGAATATTTTTGTAGTCATTTATAAATTTCTTCCTTTATTTTTATTTAATTTTTTTATTTATTTATACAGGATCAAATGATTTTAATATCTAATACTGTGGTTTCACACTTGTCAAAGCTATAGAAGAGACTTAGTGGAAAATAAATTTTAAAAAAGACTAGTTTGAAAAAAGAAAATATTGAATTTTAGTTATAATAATAATGCTACCTTGTCAAAAGACTGTTTCTTCACAGAAGGTATGTTAGAATTAAAATTACTACTAAATAAATAAAGATAGATCAAATAAAATATTTCTTAGGAATAAAATAGCATAACAGGAATATTCTTGGAAAAACCAGTTGCACTTCTGAAAATTTTACCTGGAATTGATATTAATGAAAAATTTTTTTAAAATAATATTTCCCACTTAATAAAATCAAATGTCTTTAATTTGGAGAAAATGTGCTTGGTTTGATTTAACTTTTCAAAGATTTTCATCGTAAATTTGTCAACATAAAAGAAAGTCTTACAGAGAATTTTGAGAATTGTTTTCCCCAGAAAACAGCCAGAAAAAGGAATAGGATACAATGCATCTGAATCCATGCTCTCATATTATCAGATTAATATTTCAGCTTTGATCCAAAAACACTTGTATTGATTGTTATTGTGTTCACGTTTTTAACCCTACAGCTCATCTTTTCTCTACAAGAAGATAAATCTGCAAAGCTGTTATCTTTAGCTCTCAGACGCTCTTTGTGACACGTAAATCATAAAAGCAGTCTGTTTGTTGTCAGTGTTGAAAAAAGAGAATAATCTTGCGTAGAAAACAACGAGAAAAAGGAATCGGATAGGATGTTTTCGAATTCATATTTCAGCTTTGATCCGAAACATGTGTATTGCTTGTTATTTTACACGTATTTCTAGCTCTAAAGTTCATATTTTCTAGGCAGGAAGATAAATCTTCAAATGCTCTTATTTTTAGCTCCCTGATGTTATTTGTGACACATAAGTCACAAAATTTCGCGTCTGACGACCCCCTCCAAAGGCACTATCATTTCCTGACCCCTCCAATCTCCCCGTATCGTGTTACGATGCTCATATACTGATCAACCACGCGAAAGAAACAGCTCTCAGATGACCCCTAATTCACTCTCCGGGAAGGGAGAAGTCCCCTGCGACCCAACCAACAGAGAAATAAGGAAAGAGCGGAAGATCTATGCTTCAGTTACATTCCTCAGGATATTTAAAAAAATTATATGTGGGTAACACATGCAAGTATTTTATTACCTTTTTCTAACTATACAAAGTATCGTAGTCGTCAAAAAATTCCTATTTGAAATCTTAATAAAATTTCATGTTTTAGACATCTTTCAGATATAAGACAAGAACCAAAGACCCATTCTTCAGTTATATTTCATAGGACATTTCAAAAATTTGTAAAAAAAATGTGGTTTACATCTAAAACGAAATTATCTTATCCAAATATTTTATCAACTTTTCTAAATATACAAAGTACTGTAGTGGTCCAAAAATTCAACTCCGAAATTTTGACGAATCTTCACTTATTTGACATCCTTCTGCAAAAACAAAAAAAAAACTAGAGACCTATGCTTCAGTTATATTTTCCAGAAAATTTAAAGAATTTATAAAAAGCTTTGGTTTACATCTGAAATGATAACATCTCATCAGAAGATTTTATTATCTTTTTCAAGTATAAAAAGTACTATATGAAGTATATAATGTGCTATACGAAGTATTTAATGTATTATACCTAGTATGCAAATTACTTTACCAAGTATATAAAGTACTATACCAAGTATATAAAGTACTATACCAAGAATATAAAGTACTATACCAAGTATATAAAGTACTATACCAAGTATATAAAGTACTATACCAAGTATATAAAGTACTATACCAAGCATAAAAAGTATCAAAAAAAATTAAACCACGAAATTTTCATGTAACTTGATGTCTAAGAAATCCTTTTGAATTTATAAAAGAACAAGAGACCTATGCTTCAGTTATATTTCTTCAAAAAGATATAAAAGACTATGGCATACATCTGAAATAAAACTATCACATCAAAGGATTTTATTATCTCTTCTAACTATGCAAAGTTTTGCCGATCTTTAAAAATTCAGCTTTGACATGATTTTGATGAATCTCCACTTCTTAGACATCCTCGTGTCCGAAAAACCATTTTTGGAATGATGTCTGCCTTTTTGCGAATTCAATAACTAAAACACGCAAGGAAGTTAGATAAATAAAATTTGGCATGATCTTAAAACTAAAATTGTAGAACTCAACGAAATTCTGGACGAAATCCGTGAAAGAGAACAATGTTTGTATGTCTGTCCGTCCGTGTGTGTTTGTGCAAAATAAGTCAAAAACGCAAAGGGATGAAATTTGGTTCTTAGTCTGATACCAAAATTGTAGATCTAATTTAAATTTTTGACCCATTTGGTCGAAGGGAAGTGATCCAAAATGTGTACTAAAATCCCTTTACAGTAATGTGAAGTTAAAAAATGCACCATTTTGTGTGGAAGTGATCCAAAATGTGTACTAGAATCTCTTTACAGTAATGTGAAGTTAAAAAAAAGCCCCATTTTGTGTAAGTACTTGAAAAATTCGAGAGTAGAAAACTCCCACTTGTATCTTATTTTAAATTGATAAATATTTTGTATTAAATTAAATATGACACTCATGATTAAAGTTTTAGATTAAATATGCAATTAAAAGAGAAATTCGCTAGATTTTATTTTATATCGAAATAAACTCCTTTATCTGTATTGAACAAAATATAATTGGACGGAATTATCCAGCGTAAAACCATCTCCAATACACGCATTTAGAAATACAATTTTTTTAAAAAAATTCAGCATTTAAAAAAAAATCTAATGCTGCATTTTCATTAACTAATTATTACATTTTAAGGAGTCTGATGTGGAAGAGATTGGAATAATGTGAATTTCTCAGCAAACTATACATTTGAAATGATAAAACCTCAATTCAGGAAAGAGTGGTTAGTTTGAATAATGTCGTATTTTCAGGAATCTGACGATCATTTTGGAATTGACCTCGTAATTTTGAATAGTGGGCAGATTACAAGGATAATACTTGAGAAGGTGTACCATTCCAAAAATTTCTGCGCAACACGAACATGAGAATGGTTTCCCACGACATCAGATTTATATCGCACCATACTCACATCGGCCAGTCAGATCTTTAGATATAGAATAGAAGAAGTGCTCTCAAACTTAATATGAATACATTCTGTGATTAAGCGTTTTGTGAAACTAACAGTCAGATGTAGCATTTTTATTGAAAACTTGTCTGAAATATTTGAAGGAAACTTACTTTTATGACGAGTTCATTCACGGGTTTGACTTCATCGGAATGTCTAATTTTGCTTCATTTTGATTTTTCTCTTCAAAACAAGGTTAATGTTATTATAAGCAGAAGAGAAAGAAACTATTCGTTTCATATTGAAAATAGGAAAAGGGCTTATAAAGTTCCATATCAAAATTTGAGATATTATCCGTTAGTGGAAGAAGCAGAAAATGATACGGAATATGTAGCTGAAAAATGCATATACAATTTTTCAAACAAAAATTAATTAGATTTTTCGGGTAGGAAGTATAAATTTTAATCTTCGAGATTAAGAACTTCAGCAACACACACTATACATAAATTAAGGTGTTTTTAATTGTAATTATTTCCTCCTCTATTTATGTTCGGCTCCCTTTGTACTACATCTGACAACTTATATGAGTCGTTTTTCATCTTCCTAGTTCTAGATCGTTGGAGTCACCATGTTACTAACATAAAACAGATCAGAAAAACAGATCCAGGGAATATTGTTTACCTTATTCTGTATTAGACGATAGAGAACATAATGGGAGGATCAGTGTAGAGGATAGCGGTGTGTTATGTGGCTAGAGGATATTTACCTCTGCCTTGTTCATAAACGTTTTGAGCAGGTGTACAGAGTGTAATTAAGCTGATGGTCAATACTTTAAGGGGTGATAGAAGTCACCAAAAGAAACCACTTTCACTATACAATGTGGGGTCAGAAAGCAAGTAGCAAGCCGCGAGAGGGCGCTTTCTCTGAAATATTCGCGACCACTTAATTTCCCCTTATCTTTTACTAGACCGACAGAAGTACCTCACTTCCCTTCAATAGGTGCTGCCTGATTTACCACGAACAAGATTTTTTCTGGGGAAAGTTAGAAAGTAATCGTTTACGCGACCGTCAGCGAGTCATCAGAGGAATTAATCACCCGAATTAGCTTGCAACTGCAGGCTTTAGTGAAATGCCAACAGTCTTCCAACGTGTACGCGATTCACTCCGTAATAGATGTATTGTAGAGAATGTCGCTCATTTGAGCATTTGTTGTAAAGTTCTCGATAATAAAGTTTCTTTGTCCTTTATTATTCGTCTTTTCTGTTCTCCATTTTTATCACACAGGCTCCCTCACGTGGCTCACCACTTACTTTCCGACCCCACACTGCATTGTGCAAGCTGTTTGTTCTGGTGATTTCTATCACTCCTTAAATTTATGTCAATCAGTTTAGCTATACCCTGTATAAGCAATGTAGATGGTAATTCAATGCATAATATAGTGTGTGCAGAGAGAGTGTAGACCGAAGTGAACGTAGCCAACGGAAGGTACTGGAGCGAGTTCAAGTCATATCAGGACCTTTTTTCTAGCTTTAGTGTTAATTTCCTAGCACACAGAACCTACATGGTTCTGCGACAGTGTTATATTAACTTTTATTCTTGTCTATTTAGCCAGACCGAACAGTTTCTTTCTGAGAGTTAGTGATAGTTACTTCTATGATATATTGCTATTACTTGTGAGGTATTTTCTTAGTTATAATAACTAATTGTATCTTCAGTAGACTATTCAACATTCGTTTCAAATCCAATCATTGAACTCGAATCATTTTTTTCGATGTATTGGAATTGTAAGGCATTCTTTCATTCATTTCTTATTGTGCATTAGTATCATAGAATTCATTCATGAATCTATGATAATAATTATACAAAGAGTACACAGAAGTCATTTCATTAACTTCTTGTAGGACATTAGTATCATAGTTTAGCCAGTTCTCTCAGTATTACTATAATTTTTGAGGAATATCCTGCATATGATAAATATTTGTGTCAGCAATACACCGTCGAGCTTCCATTGCAAATCGATTCACTGAACATGAAAGTAGGTTAGATTTTCTGATTTATTTGATAGCGTAGACATTCTCTAAGCAGAATAAATTTTATTTGCATTCTAGGTGTAATTCTGAAAACAACAACCAGGTTGAATTCTTCATAAAAATTATGTGCTTCTCAACTTATGATCTAGAATTCTTTAAAGAATTATATGTTTAATTTCTGTATTTTCACAGAGTATTGATCTAAATTTGAATGATATGGATTTAGAATCAAATCAAATACTCTTGTTCATTATTTGTGAACTAGAGTAGTCATAATAATTATTATTTATTGTTTTAAATTCAGCAATTCGTTTAATCATTTCTAGATACAGCGAAATTTTAGAAATTTCATATGTTTTAGAAGATAATTTTATAAATTAATTTTTCATCTAATGAAGATTGCACTCTCATATAGTAAAATTATTAATTAAATGAGAATCCAGGTTTTATCTGGCAATTATCTTTATCGTTAAACTAAAAAGCTACAGAATTATTTTTCTATAACAACTTTCATGTCATAAAGCAAATATTATCGTCTGCATCAAAAGTAAACTTTATAAAATCTATTAAAAATCAACAACGTTTTACAATTTCCTATAGGCTGAAATGTCTTTGAGTCTTCCAGAATTCTCTTTCAGAAACCTTTCTAGAACTTATAAAATTCTTATTTGCTTCTGACAACCTATATATGCTTTGGTCTCAATTCAATGAACTTATGTTCTTGGTATGGACTTTCTGCATTTTAGATATATGTTTGTAAACTGAGTTTTCAAAGAAATTCCATTTATATATATAAATAAAATAATATTTTATCAGCATGCTTTTTATGTGTAAAACTACTCTAAATGTAAAATGCAATAACATTTTGAATATCTTGTGAATTCTTTAATGTATGCATTGGAAGAATATGCGTTTATTTATAAATGGATTTCTGCAATATATATATATATATATCAAAGCAAACTTAGAAACACAAGACAAAAACTCAAAAACAATCAAGACACAATGGCAAAAAATAGACAAAAAGCAAAATAAAATTGAAAAATATCATAGCGAACCGCTCGTCAGGATATGATAATAATTTGTGCTTTTTTCTGCTAACGACAAACGAAATCCGTTAAAAATTGCCGCCATTCCCTCTAAAAGCACAAGACAAATACAAATGGAAGAATTCTTGAATAAAAGATAAATACATTTAAGAAGATTTAAAAAGAAACGAAAGCAAAAATTCCGAATACAAATACAAAAAATCCGAATACAAAAGACCTAGAATAAAATAAATAAAACAGCCGTATACACAAAAAAATAATAAAATAAAAGCGAAATACGCTTACCATGGCCAGGAAAAAGCTAGCGTGTGCGTGAGGACCACGAGGAGAATGGACGCCAAACCAGTTATTGCTGTAATATATATATATATATTTTTAAATCTTCTTAAATGTATTTATATTTTTTATTCAAGAAATCTTCCATTTTCGTTTGTTTTGTGCTTTTAGAGGGGATGACGGCAAGTTTTAACGGATTTCGTTTGTCGTCAGCAGAAAAAAGCACAAATTAATATCATGAGCGAGCTTCCTTCCTGACGAGCGGCTCGCTATGATATTTTTCATATTTTTTTGGGTTTTTTCTGGTTTTTGTCTATTTAGACATTTTGTCCTTTTTTACTGTTTTTGTGTTTATATGTTGGTTTATATATATATATATATATATATTACAGCAATAACTGGTATGAATATATATATAATAATATTTTATCAGCATGCTTTTTATGTGTAAAACTACTCTAAATGTAAAATGCAATAATATTTTTCAATATCTTGTGAATTCGTTAATTGGGAGAATATTCGTTTATTCATAAATGGAATTCTGCAAGCTTTAGTAATAGCCATTATCATCGTGTAAAGAATTGATGTTTAAAAAATCTTCTTTACTCGTTCACTCCGGCGGAAAGACTTCATGGATTTTGAAATCAAGTTTAAATTAGTTTCATGTAACGTAAATTTCAAAAAAGTACCTTGAAATGAGCATATTGCTCTCAAATCCTTTTTTTCTATCACTATATAGAATTCATTCATGGACACGCGTAAATATTAAGTGTGTTGTTCAGATTTAATTTTGTAATACAATGCGCTTCTTATAGAAGAAGACTGTAGGTAGTGGCGGTAGTGGCAGAAGCAAATAGTGTTGCAAAAATTTCATAGACTTAAGTTGTAGGAAATTTTGTGCTGATTACTTCGGTGTATCATGATGATATACTATACATTGATAGTTTTTGAGTTAAAAGCAAAAACCTGGAGAAAAAATTTATGATTTTGGCTATAACTAAAATTCCACAAAAATTATTGGTGGAAAAATAGATAATTTTGTTAAATAAATCAACAATTTTTAAAAGTAAAATATTATTATAATCCTTAATGCTTTTCATTTTTTCAAGCTCAAAGTACGGACAGATGGAGCATTGATAAACTTTGATCATAAGATTTCGATTAATAGCCACGTTTTAGATGCTCTAGAATCCATAATGACACATTTTAGAGCTAAATATGAGTGCATGTGACCAAAATATCAGAAAGAGCAGAGGAAGGGGATTTAGACATGAGATTTTTCAGCAAAAATTGTAAATTTTCGTCAGAAATTTTATAAAATTTGTTAATAGGAAGAAGTAAATTTCCAAAATAGACACTCGATGTTTTTACTTGCATATGAATCTTCACACAAAAAAGAGCGGAATATGGAAGTGGAAGTTGAAGGGAGAACATGCTCTTGATTTTATCTTTATATAATTAGGAAATTAATATCCCATCGTATTATACATAGGCGTGAATTATCCATCTTTGAAAGAAACATTAATTCCAATAAATAAAAAAAGTTTTTCTTATATATACATATTTCATTTGTTACGAACCACGGTAAGTTACAGATAACTGCAATCCATGTTCATTTTGTTCTTGATGTATTTAAGTCAGAAATAAAGAAACAGATGAAATATTGCCCACAAGCGTTCTAATGGAAAATAAAAGTTAGTACGAATGTAGTTGCATTCGAAACAGAAATTCCCCATTCCATGCATACCTAAATGCAAGTTACGTAGCAAGAAAGAATGCGAAGTGAAGGAAAACAGCAGAAAAATAACTTTTTAGTTCACGAAATTTCTTCTTTTACTCATAGTGTATCATTAAAATAAAAATCGTTCTTTTCTGGAAAACATTAAAACACCCCTCCATGAAACTGAATTAAAACCAAAACATCCTGAGGTTATTCTTCGCGAAAAGACTGCGAAGGAATAGAAACAAATGAGAGAAAGGAGATTTTGCTCTGCATCGAAGACGATAATAATAAAAAGAAACAACCTTTTCCCAAACAACGCTTTAAAATTCCACGTTCCTTTTTCCAACGTATCCAAGATTTATGCAGAACAGTTGGCCATTAAAAATTCTGTCAGCGAGAAATAAAAACTCAGAATGGGAAGTTCGAAGCTAAGAACTGAGGATATGTTTGCAGGTCTGGTAATGAAAAAAAGATGAATAAATAATAGAGAATTTTTAATGAACTTAAAGGCATGGAGTGTAAAGCGGCACTGATTGCGATTTTAGAT
>BGPR01003872.1:64146-92356 GCA_013235015.1 Araneus ventricosus
TAACTAAATGATCGGTGATTGCAGCAACGCTTTTATGCACTCCCGGAAGATTCCCGAATATTCTGTAAAAAAGTAAAAATTTTGCAACGCCAAGTCGCCAAATATTTCGACAAATTTGGGGCCAAACAGCCAATCTTTGCACATAAAACCACGCCAAGAAGCCAGAATACGTCCAATTCCTTCTTTGTGTAGAAAAGAGAATCTCGTGTTTTTTTTCTTCTTTTTATGTAAAATTAACTTTTCAATTTAATGGATTATGTGCAATTTTAATTGATAGCTATAAAATTTCTGCACAGACCACATACTGTATTTCATTCTTCTGTCTTTGTGTGTTATTTTGTTCACATAGTTACGGCGTAATTCGAGAAATAGGTTTCCCTGCCGCAAGAATGTCAGTTTGTATTATTTGTATCTGAGAAAAAAGAAACTACAACAGCTGTAAGATCGTTAATTTGTGGAACAAAACTGTTTACACAGCTACATGTTTCTTTCCGTTTTAGAGCAATATGCTTGATATCTTTTCTGTTGCATATGTTACGAATATCGTAGAATTTCCTAACAATTTAAAAAATTGTATCTCTTGACTGGATGTATATTAAGTGGCATGAAAGTGTTATTTACCATTTTCAGCTGTAAATTTTAAAGAATTTGTTTGTTTGTAAAGAATTTGTAGAAGTAGAATTTGTTTATTCAGCTCGTATTTGCGAAGTAGTGTTAACTGCTTAAATTGTCTTTGAATATCAGATACAGCATTGATAGGAACTGAGGTCACATAAAATAAAACTTACTTGTTGCAGAATATTTAAGTATGTAAATGAAAAAAAATGAACTCATGGAAATCTAATTTTATTCTGATGTTAATTAAAGGATAATATTTTACTTACTTAACAGTTTAATTTCCTTCTATAGTTAATTAATACCTCAAATGCAATAAATAATAAATATAAAAAATTATGAATATCATTTATCAATTAAATCAAAACATGAATTATCAAAGTATGAATATCAATGAAGTATATTTAAGAAATCAATTTTTTTATTTTCACAGACATGAAACTCCATGATAACATTACGCAGAAGGAGAGAAATGTGATTAGAAATTCTTTTTAATTTCCTTTCCTTCTTAGATTATTACATATTTTAAAATATGTACTTGCATTAGCTCTTTACTCGAATGTAAATATTCAAATATCCAAAATCTTATAAGATAGAAAGTCCAAGATTCTAAACTAATTATGTCTCTGGAGAAATAAAGCTCCTTGCAAATAGCAGGATTAACTCCCCTTTGTTTCTGAAAGTTTAGGATATTATCTAAATGAATAATATTGTAGCTAAATAAGGAGATGAGGTCAATAATTTATCGAAGGTGCACTGATGCATAGTTATGGGAATGTTGTTCCTTCTTCATCAGTTTCAGCAATAATGCTATGATATATAGAAAAAACCGGCATATATTTCTTTGGGCATCTTCCAGTAACATCAAGGAAGAAAACTGGAATTGGCTGTGTTCTAGACAAACTTTCATACATTATCCCCGTCGATACGTAAGCAAGTGTTGAAATACATGAATGTACTTCAAATGAAACCAATTCAATGTGTATAAAATAAAATCAATTCTCTAATAACATCAGCAACTATTTTTAACTAACTGATTTACTCTTCACTTACCTAACTGGCTTACATTTGGATTCATTCAAAAGGTTAACAGCAATAGTTACATTAAAAATTTAGTGACGGCGTTTAATATTTTATAACTCACACAAACTACTATTTTTTATATAATAACAGACAACATTTTATTGAATGATGGGAATGTCCTAGGTGAAATCAACAATGATACAGGCAGTATAGGAGCCTTGTTTCAAATAACATTCGCTGCTATTTTCTATTGAAATAATGGATTTTTTGCTTCGTATAATTCATGAGCCAAAGTTATAAAGAGGCTATTATTGTCTCTCACACATTCCATTGATTAATGTACTTTGGAAAGTACAGTCTATTCTTCTTTATTTTAAAAAAGAAATAATGCAAAGCCTTGATAAAAATGGACATTAAATGCAAATAAATTAAAGCTAGTTGATTAAATTAATTGAAACAGACTAAATTAGTTTTTTCTCTTCCGGAAGATATTAGAATACCCAAATAAATTATTAAATCATTTCTATTTTCTTCAATAAATCATTTCTATTTTCTACAATTCAAGTTTCCATTCCGGGCCAAAAAAATGCTATAATTCAACAAAATTTAGTTTTCAATATTATTAATCAATATTGTATCGAATCAAGCCTAAATTTAAAACAAAACATACTTAATTTCCAGGAGATCCTATAGCATGCGTAGAAACATGTATGATGCGTAGAAACATGTAATTCATTGGGCTGTCCACTGCTACTAATTGCTAATTGTCAAATGGAGTTGTCGTTGACTACCATTCAGCTTATTGATCAGCTAAGCGCCATTCAAAGGAATTCGAATGTTTCAGTTGGATTGGCTGCATAAAGTTCTATTGATTTTTTTACCTCGAGAACACAGATTTGTAAACGAAATTTGAATTGTAATAGAATGCATGCTTCGTGTTACGCACCATCCCGTACACCTTTCCAAATAAGGATAATTGTTTTCTCCAGAATTCAAACATCTATGAATAAACCGGCAAAGTTTCTGTCAAAATTAGTAAGGAACAGGAACACATTTTGAACTAGAACAGAATTAGATCTTCGATTCGAAGATGAAAAAAGAAACACTGAAGAAATAAACAGTCACAGGTTTCAATATGACAGGCTCTGGTTCCAAAAATTTAACTTTTTATTTTAGTAAGGTAAACTGTTAAGATGTTTCCTTCGGGTGAGTTTTTATGGAGCGATTTTCTTTGAAAATTATTTCTCCACGGGGTCCTCTATTACTATACTCTTAGCCTAGAGTACACCCATCGGTGTTTGGCTGTATAGGTAACCCAGGGCCTCCTTAAATCTGCTCCTCTGAGTCAACCGTCCTCAAGTTGGTGCATTGTAGCAGTTTGGAAAGAAGCGTACCGGCCCAAGTTTTGTCCACGTCATAAGCCATTCTTCAATAGTATGAGATCTATCCCAAGAGAGACCTCCGGTTGTTTCAGAACGGAGAATCATTCGAATTATATCGCCGTCCAAGCCTTTTTACCATTGCGGACGAGTATAGGCAAATAGCCGCCCAAGTCTTTTATACCTTGTGGACGAATGTTGGCAAATAGCCGCCAAAGTCTTTTTACCATTGTGGACGAGTGTAGGCAAATAGCCGTCCAACTCTTTTTACCTCTCGTCCACAGCGACGCGTGCCCCTCGGGCGTCTCCGTCCGCAAAGGGTTAAAGAAAGGTAAAAAATTGTTTGGCGCAGTTTAGCCTATATATTGGTCCCTGCGCCATAAAACCCAAAACCAAACCAAATCAGTACTATTAAACTAAACTAGTTTCCTTAAAATATCTCAATAAAATTATTCCAGTAGTTAATTAAAAAAGTGGAATTGTCAAATTCATTTAGCATTATTAAAAACCTGTTGCACGTTAAAACTTCATACATTTTCAGAAAGTTTAATGTAAAGTAGCCGGCTGGAGAAACAAGTTTGAATAATTGAATATTCTGGAGAATTAAAAATATCACTAGTTTTGTAAGTTATAATAATCAGTAAGTATCTACACGGTGTTAAAATTTAAAATCAGAAACTAGTTGAAAGCTAGCAATGAAAAGCAAGTACCAGAAGAGGAAATAAAATGAAACATTTCAAACCAATATTATTAAAATACAGATTTGAAACACCTGCATTTATACATTTTTTTCTAGGTTTATCACAAAAGAGAAGTTTATTTAAATACTTTCATCTAAAGTGTTTTCTCCTTCGCTTGTGCTTGATCTATTTCATTCACATTAACAATTGCAGCTTTTCTAAAATCTAAAACTATTTTACGGATATTCTAAAATGTCGATTCACATATCATTGGAAATAAATAAATTTATGTGGAACTTCAAATTATTTTTCTCATTTCAAAATTTCTGTTCTAAATGGAATACATTAAGAAATATTTCTTACAAAAAAGACAAATAAATAAAAGTCATGAATAAATAGCATGATTTCCCAAAATAATAAGTATGTAAAAGTATTCACGATAATATTTCATTCGATATCCCCCCTCAAAAAAAGAAAGTAGCAAAAGAAAATATGAATGCATAGTAAAAAAAGCACAGTAATTCTTCTCTCCAAGAGCATTCGTTTTCAGAAAAACTACCTTTTAACTTCGAAACTTCTGCGATTTTTTTTCTGGTATTTCACAGATAAGTGGATGTTATTTTTTTTCACTAAAAAAGCCGTTGGCAGTGTGCTGCTACATCTGATGAACTACTCTTATATCTCTTAATTGGTAAGAAGCTGCGATGGGGAAAGAGCTTTAAGTTTAAGAGTCAATTTTAGTCCTTTGGAGAAGAGTGACTAATGCATCTAAAATCGCAATCAGTGCCGCTTTACACTCCATGCCTTTAAGTTTCATTAAATATTCTCTATCATATATTCACCTTTTTTTCATTACCAGACCTGCAAACGTATACTCCGTTCTTAACTTTGAACTTCTTATTCCGAGTTTTTATTTCTCGCTGACAGAATTTATAATGGCCAACTGTTCTGCATAAATCATGGATACGTTGAAAAAGGAACGTGGAATTTTAAAGCGTTGTTTGGAAAAAGGCTGTTTCTTTTTATTATTATCGTTTTCGATGCAGGGCAAAGTCTCCTTTCTCTCTCTTTTTTCAGTCCTTGTCAGGCTTTTCGCGAAAAATACCCTCAGGATGTTTTAGTTTTAATTCAGTTTCATGGAAGGGTGTTTTAATGTTTTCCAGGAAAGGACGATTTTCATTTCAGCATTACAACGTGTAGAAGAAATTTCGTAAAATAAAAAAGTTATTTCTCAGCTGATTCTCTATGCTCCGTGTTTCTTTCTTTGTGCGTAACTTGTATTTAGTTATTCATGGAATGGGAAATTTCCGTTTCGAATAGAATGACTCTCCTACGTACTTTTATTTTACATTAGAATGCTTGTGGACAATATTTCATTTGTTATTTCTAAGTTTTAGTTTTCTAAGATCGAGTTCAAAATATATATATAGATTGTTGTTATCTGTGCTTTATTGGAATTCTTGATAAATAAAATATACATGTTCAAACGCAAATAAAGTTTAAGCATTAAAGTGAAGCTTTGTTTTTAAACGAGAGGCATATACATTCTGTAAGACACAATTTTTTGAATATGTTTTTAAACAAAGTTTTCTTCGCAAATTATTTACTAAATATACAATGAAAAAATCATGACTGGTTCTTTTATTGTCGTTCTGATATATTCCCTCAAAATGGTGCGCTTATACAACCTCTTCTTATAGAAGAAAATCGCGTATTAATTTTCTAAAAGTAACTAACCCATTTAACGTATTATGGTAAACCTGGAGTTTACGGTGCCAGCCTGTTTCTCGCCAATTCTTCTTGGCGCAATTTCATGTGCCGTCGCCAAATACTGTTTTGGATGTGCAGAGCGCTTTTTATTGCTCTCTTGCGCATGCGTCACCTGAAAACGAGAGATTGAGCACGCAACGCCTGCGGCCTTTCAAGTGTGCACCGGGCAAATTTTTTAACTTAAAGAAACATCAGCGGCTTTGCTTTCAGCATAGCGGAATAATCGGAGCTTCGCTTATTCATTGAGAAACGAAACACACAGAATAACATACACGGAACTGAACCGATATTCCATCCGAAGAATTCCAAACGAAGTTTTATTCGAATTTATCGACCAATTGCATCGAAGAGTTGAACAAGAGTCCAATCGAAACGTGGCGCAATATAGCCTGATAAGCAAGACACCGGTGAAAGGATCAATTTGTGAGCATGCGCGCTTGTCACTCGTTAAAAACATCTAGACGCAACCAAAACAAATGCTCTCTCATCGCCGTTCTTGGCGGCAAAGATTTGGCGATCCTAAGAGGAACGAAGTAGGCGGGTACCGTAAACTCCAGGTTAAACATTATTATTTGCAAATTTTGGTTGAGATCTATAATTTTCGTGGACTGACCGGGTACCAAATTTTGTTTGTCTGGTCTGTTGTGTTATCTTGTTGTCATAAACACAGATATTATTATAAAATAATATTTCCTGGCGTCTCTTTGCTTAATTTATATCAACGTAATTAAGAAACTTTAACAACTGTAAGTACACGGGAAAATCTTTAATTTATGAAATATTCTTATTAATAATCTTATTTAGTGGTTTCTCAGCCTTACGAAAACACTGCAAAAAATAACTGCCGCATAATAATGTTCGTTGCATAATGTGTTACTGCTTCTGATTTCTTTTCATTAATATAAAGTTAGATTCATCGTTAAGCGACCCGTAACTTATATTATTATCACAACGTGAAAAAGGAACAGTGCATCAGAATGGAAAATCATTGTCAGTAACGGAAAACATTTCTAAGGAAGCTTCGTTTGTACCAACAACCTGCTTTTTCAGTTTTTCGTAAGGCACACAGTTCATTAAATTTTCCGTATAATACTTGTTAACTAACAAGGTTTGAACTCAATTTCATCTCTCTCTAACCATATTTTATCGATATTTTTGAGAAACCATTGTAGTTGCATTTTGAAGAACATATGCAATGAATTATTTATGAAAAATGAACTTATTTATTCTGATATTTTATCGCTTTTCTCTGACAGAAACATGTGATATTTAATATTTGAATTGAATAATACTTATACCTTCTTTTTCAAAATAACCAAAATTAGAATCATGATCAATAATTTGAAAATGGCAATAATCATTGTAGTTCAGGAATTTCAAATTCTTTGAAGAAAATAAAATATAAAACTTGGGAATGTTCTGATACGTTAAAATATCAAAAAAATACAGAATGATAATTCATATACACATGTTGCAGCAAATTCTTTTATATAGGTTATTTAAAAAAAGACAGGTAAAATTAAAGAAAATTGAACATATGGAATAAGAGAAAACACGAGAGAAGATATTCCTCATAGCAATAAGTTTTATTTAAGTATTCGCTTTTCCTATTTAATCAAACAGTTAATTATTTTATTTTCAGTATTTGCCTGCTGATATCTTTTATGAGCTATATTATTTCAAAAATAGCTCCATTGTTTTCTCTTTTCTTTCATATTACAACTTTCTTACAAGCTTCCGAAAAGATATTATTAATTTATACTAAATCATCCACTTACTTTTCTTTCAAAATAAAGCTTCTTTTCCCAACAACAAAAGTTATGAAAAAAAATCTCTCGAGTTGCAGAAATCAGCTAACTTGAATTAAATTTATCCGTGCCATGTCACATGTCTGTGACAGGTAAAGGAAGTTTCTGCATGGCAAAAGTCGTAGCTAAGGAGATGGGGAAAAAAGAGAAAAAAAAAATCATTAGAAAAAAGTTAGAACCGGAAAACTATTATGCGAGCGATTCTCTAGGAATCTCCAGACATCTTCCTTGACGCTTAAGCATAACAAAAAGGAGCCTAAACATCAGTTTGCTCACTGGAGAGGTAGGAATGAGCATGTAATAAAGGAAAAAAACAAGAGTCCGGAGTTCAAATATCCAGAATACGACATTTTTTTGCCTACTGAATATTTAAACGTGATATTCCAAGTTTCCATCAAATTTCTCGAACCTTCAGCATGCCTCTCAGGCGATAAGCAACTGCTTTTTTTCTCTGTTTTGTTGTCTTTTGTTCCTGTATCCTGCAATTGAGTTACAATTATGTGTATTTGAACCATTTTTCGCTTGTTTTCGTTTTCTAAAAAATATTCTGGAATATTTGAAGCTCTCGCTACATTTAAAACTTTTTCGTTCATTGTGATTTGGATGTTACTCGTTGCATTTTGAAAAATCTCATTGAATTACTTTAAAACTTGTTAAAAATAATTTTGATGTCTCTAAAGATTATTAAAGTGCAAGAATTATTTGTTTATCTTTACCATTTGTTAAACCTCCGTTAGGGTACAGGTATCCCCCATTAGTTTTGAAATAGCTGCACTTTAAATTTCATTCATTGTTTAGAGATAAAACTTTCAGTACCTGTCCTTGAAATACTCATGAAAAATATCGCGCAGTCATTCAAGTTCAAAAGGTTAGTGCACAGGAGATAAGATAACAAAAATACATGGGGGAAAGGTGTACCCCGCGCGACTAAACTTTTAACAGGAATTTGCGGTTGGTCGTTCTTTTTCTTCCGCTGGTTCTGTAATAATGCTTACTTTCTTAACGAGTTATTATGCTTCCCGCATGAAATTCTGGCACTTAGCTTTGCTTAATATTTATTTTTTAAAACATTTATTAAATTTCAGTGAATTTTACTCCAAAAAAATTGTAGAACTAGAGATTAACAGTGGATAATTGGTTTCCTAGCTCTGAATTTATGAAAAGGCTTTTAACAAAGGCAATGAATAATAAAGGTAGATGAAAATATTGTGGAAGAAATAGGGACAAAACTAATTAAAAATACTGTAGAAAAGGCCATGATTGAGCCTATAGTAAGCATTTATAAGAAATATATGTAGAATGTTGTGATTTTTCACAGTGTTTTTAAAATCTCTATGAAAACATTCAAAATAGTCTTCCAAAATTATTTTTTCTCTTTTTGCATTTCTTAGATGCTTATTCTTTAATTTTCAGCTGATATACCTTTTCTCAGAAAAAGCCCTTTGTAGAAAAAAGGAAGAGAAAATGGGGGACATATGTACCCCGCGTTCCTAACTGTGTATCAAAATTTCGCGCGCAAATTAAAGTGTCTTAATTTAAAGTGACGTAGGAATTTCTTTTTTATTCTACCGATATTTTCGCAATGTACTTCAAGGAATTTAATAATACACAGAAAATAGTGATCTATGCTTTGTTCTCCTTTATATATGTTGCTGTTAAAGTGTAAAAATTACATAACTTCCACAATAAGTAGGGAACTAACCTATCCGAAGAGGATAAAAGTTTCTTTACTTATATTACCTAGTTAATCTGAAAGTTACTTAGATTATGCAGATAATTTGTTAGTTAAGTTCTAGACAATAGTTAAAGCAAAATTAAATCCCATGGTGATCTGTAACTAAATAAGATAAAATAACAGCTGCAACATTTCTGAATGCTTAAAAGAATACTCGAACCTAAAAAAAGACTCATTAATATTAATCCCTACTGATTGTCAAACACGCTGTACTTTTATTCCAAGAGGTTCTAGGAAACTTCACGTAATAATCAGCAGATTGTAAATAAAATATATTAAAAAGTTTTTAATTCTCACGATATTCATTATTTTACATAAAGCGAGAATCGAACGTTTACACTTTAACGAATCGAAATTTCTATATTAAAGGAAAGATTACCTAGATAAAGTGCAGAAAGTTCTTATTTTATAGATAATTCTGCACTGTAACGAACAAATAAGGTGATTTACAGATTAAGGAAGTAATGTGCACATTAACGGCAATCGAACATTAATGGTAACATCCATATAGTTGTAAATGAATGATAATATTTTCCTTCGTTTATATGAAATGTTTCTTCCCGTTTTCAAACAGAACAAAATTTTTTTAAGAAAAAAGGGAAGATATTTGCCTACACATGAAATTTATAATTTTGTAAATTGTCCGATATTCAGACAAATTTTGGACATCTAAAGTCAAGTTTTAAGGTATTTAGTTCAAACTATTCACATTGAAATAACTTTCATCAGTACATTAATATTCTTACCATAAGTTTTCCTTTACCGTAAATGTCAAAACAATGTGGTCTTCGCAATACTTGTTAGTAAAATTTGAAGCAAATATCAGACTTCGGTTTGCTGTAGAAGCGAAAAGTCATTTAATAACCATAAAAATGATATAGCAAATTATTATTTTCTTATGCCATACATATATTAGTCAATAAATTATTAGATATATTTAGATATATTTTTTAGAAAAATTTGAAAAAAATATCAGACTTCCGTTTTCTGGAGAAGCGAAAAGTCGTTTGAAAAGCATCATTTAAGGGAACAGCGTGTAGTATGAGCCACTTAAGAAAAATTTATTATGAAATTTATATTTTTATTTGGAATGAGCTATAACAGTTCTAAACCTTTCGTTGATAATTTTTCTCTGTGTTCATTACATTAAACATATTTATCTGAGCTATGCAAATTACATATGACAAATAATTTTTAAGTCGGTAATTTACAAAAATCTAAATTTATCGAGTAGTATGTGCCAAAGTAAAAAGAAACACATGGTTTAGAATATAAACCAATAAATTTTTGCCTACAAATGGGTATATTTTGATTCTGTAGCCAAATTACAATAATAAAAAGAAATTTTAATACATTTCCATCCGTATCATATTAGATATTTAATTAATTTTTCTTCTCTGCAGTGTACTTCAGAGGTCATCGTAATGGTCGGATGCAGCCATCTGAGATATTTTATTTTCCGAAACACTTGCAATTCAAATTGTTTAGTTTAGTTATATAAACATACCGTTTTGAAAATATACGAGGGCTATTTTGGGACGCAACTTTTAATTTTGAACCACGGTCAGATGACGAGGACATCGCCTCTCCCCCACCCCAGGCTTCGGCGCTACACCAGCGGGCTAGCGTTTTAACATTGCGTATGTTTAACTTGCAGTAAGCCCCAAACACGGCGGGGTTTTAGTGGAATCGGGTTCTGAACCTGGAGCCCTAGTGGTAAGGCCATTGCCTTACCACTAGGTCACCGCCCCCCTGTTTGTGATTGCAAGTTTCATGGCATTCGCAAATCACTCTCCTCGACCCTCGGGTTGAGGCTTCTTCTTAAACATAGGCATTTTTTCATTCAGCTTGGGACTTTACTCACAAGGCACATACTACCGGACCGACATTGAAAAGAAAAATACGGTGACGGCGAAAGTCGGTTAAAGGCAGCAAGATGAAACTTTCACGCCATAATCTAAATAAAGTAAGCTAAATAATAACAATAGTTTCATAATTTTATTCTTATCCCTAAAAGTGCAAGGAGTCGTCAAAAATTATACGAAGCAACCACTTATAGGGTCTCAAACAAAGAAACTTTCCTGCGGAACGAAACAGAGCAGTTATGCCAACCAGTATCTGCACATGGCAGACTCCCAGATAGCACGTACGTTTGCAGCACAAGTTTGATTTTTACTTGATATTACCTTGTCATGGCAAATTTGACGCGTCAAGCTTGAAGCAAAATTGTGGCAAACTAACAATGCAGAATCTCCACTCTCGTTTGCAAAACGAGTTTGCCACAAGTTCGCCGTGACAACTAGCGCCACCCCTCCTTGCAATGCAAGCCTGCTGTGAGTTTGCAAACCAAACTTGCTGCAAAGTAGCAAGATAAGAGATAATTATTTTTGTCTATGTTTTAAAAAACATCCGATTTTTAATAGCATCTCCTACACCGTCCTTCTTTTTATTAATTCAATAAATCAATGATAATTTGTGAAAAAATTAACTTTTTTATAAAAAAATTGAAACATTTTCCATCTTTTTACTAAATATAGAACTCGTACTTTAAAGAAAATTATATCGCCTTTTCCTTAATGTTGAAATGTTAAAGTTTATAAACAAAATTAAACCTAGAAAACAGTCAATGTTTGTTGAATAATAATAACTTCATTTTTGTCCCATTTTGAAAGTAACTACTTTTGAACCTTAATTTTATAATTTATTCTACTAGCAAAACGTAGTTATTAACGAAAATCGCTCTCTCTTTGATTTCAAATCATGTTCTCAACACAAAATTTAAAAAAAATTAATGAAATCAAGAAAAGAGTTTAAAATAAATCGTATACGAATCTAATCGAACGATGCATTAGCGAAATTTATCTTCTCCTCTCAGAGTTTATCTGGCCGAGTGGTTAGAGCGTCCGCTTAGCAAGCGCTAGGTCGCGAGTTCTAATCCGAGGCTGTGTTCGTACTCTGTTTTTGCTATGTTTGCAATGAGTTTTACGTGGCAAGCTTGCTGCAAGTTCGTCGCGTGGTAACTTCGAAGTTTGCGTCAACTTGCTGCAAGCTTGTTTCACACTGGCACTCTTGTCGTGTCAACCTTGCTGCAAGCTTGAAGATTTGCAGTGCAAGACTGTTGCAAGTTTGCTACAAACTAAAATTGCTCTCTGGACTGATGCTATGGCTGTACTGTACACAAAATAATGTGTTGCGTTTTACCGACAGGCCCTAGAACCACTAGGTGGATCATACTACCCTCCGTTTCCTTAACAACCATCAAAATGATATAACAAAAAATGATTTTCTTACTCTATTTATATATAAGTTAGTACAATATTAGCTATATTTGTTAGTAAAATATGAAACAAATATCAGACTTCTGTTTACTGTAGAAGTAAAAAGTCATTTGAAAAACATCATTTAACAGCCATCAAAATGATATAACAAACTATTATTTTTTATACTATTTATCAATGGTATATATGATATTTACCAAAAAGGAGACTGATTAATTCTTTAATCCTGCGATTTAGAGAAAAAGCAATTAAAGAAATGAAGTAGAGGAGCTAAAATGCATATTTTGAAATAAGTCTTAGTTTTTTAATTGTAATGAATTATACGGCAGTCTGTCAGCCAATCTCTCAAATAAGCTAATAATGTTGATTAATTTTATTTCACATTGTTTTAATAATTTTTAATTTTTTTATTTATTTAAATGAATAATAGTCTTTTTTCAATGCTTTCCATGAGAGACTATCTAAATGGTTTCAATCAATATTCAAAATTTCAAATTTATCAACAGTATTCAAGTGTTTTGATATTATGGCAATGTCCTTTCTTTCATGTGATTTTGTTTGTAAATGTTTTCCGAAGAAAATTAAGATATTATTTATTTTTAAAAAATGTAAATCATTTTATAATTTTAAAAAGTGTGAATTCATTGAGTCAAATTTTAGAACCTTGTTATTTTTTATCATTTTGTCACTATAAGTCGCAAACAAATAAATGTGTTTTTCTTCCTCATGGACGAGGGAACAACGTGAATGAAATTAAAGGCAAAAACTAAAAATTGAATGCAATATTTATATTCAACATGAATGGCAAAACATATGCAATTTTTTTAAACACCATATTTTTCAGAGTAGAAAAAATTGGGAAAGTACTTCTTTCTTATGTAGAATTTTGTTTTAAATTATAATAACACCTCCGTTTAGTATAAATCTTGCATGCCAAATATCACCATTTAGTTTGCCGCATTTTTTAGATATCGTGTTAAGATACATTGAGATAGACACAAAAACAAAGGAGCTTAATTCAGACAGTTCGAAAAGTTGGAAATTCAATTAAAAAAGCATAGAATCTTTTGACAATTTCAACAATTCGTATATAATAAAATAAAATTCGGACTATTGATTTTGAAATACATTTTTTTCCAAATAGGTCTTTAATATTATAAGACTATCCCAAAAATTCAAAAGCCAATGTTATCCTGCATTTATTTGTTGTTAAAACATTCTGACCTCAGTCCTCACATCAGCATTATTGCATTAAGCGAAGTGGAAATGTCATTTGCAGCACGTACATTACAAAAATACGTAAAAGAAATGCATTATCGAGACACGAGTGAGTGGAGATTGGTTTCGCAGGAAATAATTAGTTTTCTCATCATGAATAAAGCAAACCAATGAAATGGAATTGATGTGTCTTCAGATGATCTCTACAGAAAAACACCGATCTTATCATTGACAACAGTGAATAATTATTAATTTTCTGCAGAAATTGGACATGTAATTTTTATTTTGCTTTCCATTCTGTCTTGGAATATTATCGACTGCATTAATAGGAAATGAGCTGATATAAAAACTTTACTTCCTGGAGAAAATTTAAGTGTTTATATGCGAGTGAAATGAACTTGAGTTATTATAATTTTCTTTTTAGATTAACTATTGGAGAATATTTTGTTGACTTAATGGTTTAATTTTCATCGACAGTAAATCCCTTTTTCCACATACTAGAATAAAGGCGAAAAGAATGAATGTCCTTTAACGTTAAAATTAAACTATTTTTAATTTTCTAAAACGTGGAGCTTAAGGTCCTTATGCAAAAAGCGAAAATTTAATTCAAAATTTCTTTAATTTTATCTCCTTTTCAGATTATTAAAAATTTTAAAAGATGGGTTTGTATTAAATCTTTGCTTTAATCAAAAAATTACATATCTGAAATCTTATGAAATAGGTGGGTAAGGAAGAATTTGTGCTAAATATCTGTCTAGAGACTTTAATTAACTTGTCAGTTCTTTATGTTAGAGTAGAGTATTTGCACATTACATCACTATGTTTCAGAAACATATCGTAATTTTGAATAGAGTTGATTTGTTGTCGTATTAATGTTTCCTATTCGCTGTTTCACTGTTTCATTGTGAATACCTATTGACTGCCTTTTTATGTTTTCAATACTCTTGAAAATAAGAAACACTTTGCAGTTCAGTATAAATAAGTTACCTGTTTGGAATAGCAACATTAGTTGTCAATTATATAGAAATATCATATTAAATTATATTCATAGAAGCACTATTTTAGTCACAAACAGATTAAATCAGCAGTCTCATGTTAATACATTTCTTGAAAATGCTATGGGTACCCTGTAAATTTCATGTATGCTTATGTTAATAAGAAATATTTAACACCATTAAATTAAGTCTTTTAGATTCATTTTGTGATGCGATCAAATATAATGGAATTAACAAAGATTTTAGTAAATCACTTCATAGGTAGATGGCGCCACTTGATTAAGAATAAGATTGCATCACATATTCATTTATTTATTTTTATGTATATATATATATATATATATATATATATATATATATATATATATAATAAAAAGTTAAATTTGATTTATCGTTAATATTTTATAGCATTTTATTACCGTGTTAAAACCTTAATTTAAAAATAATATTTTCACTTTAAATGCGGAACTGTCTTTAAAAGAATGCTCAATTCTTAACAATATTTATAACTATTGAATTAGTATGTTATAAGTTATATACTTTCTCGTTTCTAATCTTCAAAGATTTTGAGGATTTATTCCCCTATTTTTCCGTTTTTCCAACACTTGTCTTTCGCAGAGTGTTGGTGCCACAAAATCTAGATTTAAAGCGACACTTATCAGTTCCCAAGGCTGATAGGCATTTGATTGTTGGAATTTCAATTCTAGGTTGACTTTTTTCATAGTGTAATATTCTTTAATCAAGCTATCTTTTGTATTTCATTTGTATGATTATTGATAAGGTAATTTGATTTTAATTTTAATTTTTAGATTAATATTTGTATATATTGAAAATATAACACATGTTTTTATTAATTGAAATATTTAACTATATATATATATATATATATACATATGCATACATATATATAGTTAAATATTACATTATTTTTATGTTATAGTTAAATATTATTTAAAATTATATTATTTTTGATAATAAGATTTACCATCAAATTAAAGTATTACCTCAAGGAGGTCCAGCTAGCAACAGTTTAACAAATACGTACCTACACTACTATGAGAAAGATTTAATTAATAATAGTTTTGTATATTATTTCGTTATATAGATTATTTGATATTACTTAATGAAGGAATTGACCTAAACATAGAAATTAACTTCTATCCTGAATATTAAAAATTAATAAAAACTAATGACAATGAATTAGCTGTAGAATTTCTAGATTTAGATATAAAAATTACAGATACTAAAATAGTGACAGATATCTTTGATAAAAGAACAGCATTTAATTATCAAATTAATAAATTTTCTTTTTGGGATAGTAATCTTAGCATTTTTGTCTTCAGTAAAAAATTATATAATTAGAAATAATAATTTGGCAAGAAACAATCATAATAGAATTAAGAATATAAAAAAAAATAATTCTGAATTGGTATATGGAATGCCAAATAATTTTTAAGAGTTTATATAGATAAGAAATATATAGGTTCACTTAGAATAAAACATTAATTTTGTTATTTAAGAGAATATTTATAATTCTTGACTTATAGGTATGTATTTTCCTTATATTACGTATATTGTGTAATTTCTTTCAAATTGGTTATTGATTTATTAGTTTCTGAATTACTACATAGATGCGCAGAGATTTATAAATTCAAAAACTCCTAAAACAAGATTGGATTATCAATGTCCAAATACTTTATTTTATAAAAATTTAGATGATTAATTGAATACATAATTTAACAGGTTCTGAGATTTTTAATATAGGTATCACACTAATTCTTCAATATAAAATAAATTATATTATTTGGTTAATTTAATATGAATCATAGTTAGAAATCTAGTTTTGGCAATCTGTGAAGTCAAGCTAAGTAGCGGTTTATATTAAAATGTGGATTATAAATAAAGGAGAAGTAAAAACTCTGATTCTATAATTCTTAGTGAATAAGTATGGATATTTTATGGAATGATGTAATTATTGTTTTTAATACAATATATTGATGTATTTCATAGATTTAATTTTTTCCATATGTATTTCTATATGACGATGATATTTTGTTAGCGTTAATGTATGATTTTTCATTCTAAATTCTTTCATTTTAGGGCGAATTACCCTTTCTCTTTTTTTCAACATCTTTAGTAACAGGGATTGTTTGCACAGCAAAATTGATTTAATTTGTCTAAGCTTGCCCACAGCCAAGCTATTAATTTAATTGCTGAAAACTCCATATATTTGGATCGCCTTTTTTCAATAGTTTTGATAACACAGAGTTCATTTACATGTTAATATTTAAATGTTTGAACTTACCTTTTGTTCTTAGTATCTATATTATTTTCAATTTTTTAATATTTAATTGGTTATTTTGTTTAATTAATAAATTTTTAGTTTATGAATTGCATTTTGATATGTCTTGTTTACTTCGTTTTCGTATGTTCATAAATAAAAAGTTATATTTTGGTTTATATATATATATATATCACCTAGGCAATGAATGTGCTAGAAGCTGCAATTCCAAAAGCGCTGTGGTAGATAGAGTATAAATCGTACAATGGAAAACGCAATTTAAGTAAAATAACGTTTCTTTAGGCCTTACGGCGTAACTGATTGCAAGAAAATGTTAAACTTTTTATATTTTAGCAATTCAGAAAAACTTCATCCCCCGAAGAAATGTTATTGTGCTTTAATTGCGTTTTTCATTTTACGATTTCTACTCTTTCATTTTACGATTTAAGTCTATATACATATATATAGAGTTTATGTATATATAGAAGAATCAGCCAAGTTGCTATTTTAATTGTTGAAAACTCCATTTACTTGGATTGCCTATTTCATTATTTTTAATAACAACAGTGTTCTTTCACTTGTTGAAATATAATGTTTAAACTTGATTTTTGTTTATAGTATTTTTAGTAATTTCAATTTATCAGATTTATTTAAAATTGTTGTATTGTTCAAATAATGACTTTTTGATATAAGATTTAATTCTTGTTTACTTTATTTTGTATGATTATATACTAGTTATATTTGGATTTATATATATATATATATAATTGACTTGCACTTTATCCTCACTGTGAGTCTACTTTCATGTATGTTACACCATGCTGTAAGTAAATCCTGCTATTTCCGTTCTGACGGACTTTGAATTTTTTAATGAATTCTTTTATAACGGTGCAGTAGTTAAAGTGTTAACACTTTACAAACGTTAGAACGTAAATACACATAATTATAGCTAAATAAGGACATTAGGTAAGTTATTCGTCGAACATACTCTGATGCATAGGTGATCTTTCTAATTGAAAGTAAATAATAATGTACATTCATATATAAAAATGAAAGGTTTGCATATTAACTTTAAAATTTTGAAACTTTCTATTGTGAAATATTGTTTCTGTCATATACATAAGTAATTTTTAATACATTTACACGTGAAAATATATTATAATAAAATCTACTCACTGATTTGATGAGTAATTATTATCTAATTTACGTACACGATTCTTACTTAAATGCCTTACAGCTGCCATCATTCAAAAGGAGAAAATCGATACTTACATTAAAATTATTAGTAGATATTCGGAATCATAAGTAGTATTCGATTCCACGAATCTCCTTACAATTGGCCACTTTTTTGACGTAATATAAAGGTAATCGTTTATTTCAGCAATGGGAATACAGTAGGAGGAATTGCCAATGATAAATGGAATGTAGATACCACTGTTTCGAACAATATTCGCTGCTAGTTTTTGTGGAATTAACAAGCTTTTCTTCTATGCATATGTTATGACCAAGGCCTTAAAGAGATCCTTTATCAGATATTTAATACAGAAATTTGATTTGAAAAGTCCAGTTTTCTTCGCCTTTGTTTCTACATGCATCCGAAATCAGAAATAAAAAGTAATATCGGCATATCTTCGTCAAAAAGAAAAAAAAATGCATTATTATGTTACAAAATTAAAAATAGTACAATACAAAAATTAGGCATTCGTAATAAAATTATAATAAAATAAAGTCTTTTATTTATGGCTCCATTACTCGCGAATTATTGAAATATTCACATAGATTTTTAGAATTCTTTTATTTTCTGAATATATGGAAGTATTTTTTTTTCTGTATAAAAGCTGTAAACTGAATTTCTCTTCATAACACATGAGCAGTATCCATCATGTCAGAACTACTTTTCTTCAAAAAGTTTTCTTTTATCTGCAAATATTGGCTTTCTTATGTAAACATAACAGTCAACTTAGTGAATGTTCAAAAGATATATAAACGAAAACAAAATTTGTTGACAGAAATCCTGATGAATAAAAATAGATGAGAAACACTAATACATATCACAATTATTTAAGCCCATCATACAGAAACAAATCTTCAAAATATAATTTCCTTGAAAATATAATATTCTTCCATGAGTTTTTACAGAAACTGAATTCATATATGGAATTAAATTAAAGTCAACATCATCCAAAAAGTAATAAACATTGTTAGTTTGAATTAAAATTATATTTGAAATAAGAATTTTCAAAAATTCTAATCCTAACTATCTAAAATACTCCACATTCTATACAATATACTTTATACCGATCCCAGTATCTCACAGCAGCGAAGAGAAATTAATGATTTTTGAAGTCTCAGAAATTAATTAGAAATAAGGAAAAATCCTGATAGAATGACTTTATTTACTCTCTTTGCTACCGATGTTGCTTCCAATTTTCCAACATTGTACACGTAATCGGAGAGTCAAACAAGCTCATGTTTACTTATTCGCAAAGTAAAATGAAATAAGCATTACTTTCATCCGATACATAAAAGACTTTGCGAAATAATGTTTATTCTCTCAATATTCTAAATTAAATTCTTCGCGTCTATTAAGGTAATGAAGTTAAGACTCGGGGGTGTAAGACGAAGAGAGCTTTTCCAAGAAGTCACACTGCACAAAGCGTGTTGACTTTCGAATTCTTAATTCACGAAGCGTTTATTTCCAATTTTGCCCGACAGAATATTAAACGAATATATGCATCGTTGCTGAGAAAGGAAATATGAATTTATTTCTACACTGGATATGAAAGAAGTTTTTGTCTTCATTTTGTTATGATAATCTTGAGAAAGGAGTGCAATTGTTCATTTATTCATGTGAATCGGAAAGGAGTATGTTTTATTATCAAATTACGAACATGGAATTTATTAACTTAAAGTAACTTGGAAACATCTCGCTGATAAAATAATTATTTCAGAGAGAAAAACATCTGATGCCTTTTTCGTCATTTCTCAAGATGCGCTTTTCAACGCATTGGAAATTCATTTGTCGTTAATTTTGAATGCGTTTTGTTATTCTACAAATTAAGAATTTTGCGCTCTTAGCCTTTTTAATGCAGATTTCAATGCAAATTAAGGTAAACAAACTTGAAAGCGTATTGAAATTAAGAAAGACAATTACATTCCACTTCTGGTTAATATCTGTGATTTTGAGAAATTTAAATGAAAATTAAAGGTAACATTTTAGTCAAAACGATGAATCATTAATAAGACTTGTTTGAAGATCACTCGAATATTTATATTTTCCCTTTGAAACAAACATAAAAATAGATATGATAAAGAATAAAATATTACTTGCATCTAGTATCTTAGAATTTTGAGAATCAACCCTAGTAATTATTGAACTTAAGGTAAATAATATTAATTTGTATTTCAGAAAGCAAGCATTTTAATTGTCATCTATACTGTTAATATTTGAAAATAAAATAAAGGTTGATTTGAAACGTGCTTTCTTGTCAATTTAAAGGATATTTCATCCGAAATAAGAACTAAGTAGTGTTAGAAAATTCAGAAAGTTTATTTATTCCGTAATATATTTTTATGAAGAATCTTTATTAAAGATCCTTTGTCTTTAATTTTGAATGCGTTTTGTTATTCTACAAATTAAGAATTTTGCGCTCTAAGCATTTTTAATGCAGATTTCAATGCAAATTAACGTAAACAAACCTGAAAGCATATTGAAATTAAGAAAGTTAATTATTCCACTTCTGGTTAGTATCTGTGAATTCGAGAAATTTAAATGAAAATTGAATTTAACATTTTACTTAAAGCAAAGAATCATTAATAAGACTTGTTTTAAGATCACTCGTGTATTTATATTTTCCCTTTTAAACAAATATAAGAATAGAGGTAATAAAGAATAAAATTTGACATCTAGAATCTTGAAATTTTTAGAATAAATACTCTTAATTATTGAACTTAAGGTAAATAGTGTTATTTATTATTCCAGAAGGGATTTTGATTTTAATTCATAGTGTTAGTATTCGGAAATCAAAAAAGTTGAATTGAAACATGTTCTTGTGGCAGTTTCAAAGATATTTAATCCGAAATGAAAATTGAGAAAAGTTAAAAAAATACATTGAGTGAACTTTTACTAATATATATATATATATATATATATATATATTTGAAATATCTTTATTAAAATTTAGTTTGAAAGAAAAAAAGAAACTGCAACAGAAGTGATGGAGGACCTGCGTTTCATTTGCAACTAAATTACATAATTAATTAATTGTTATTTTGAATAATAAAAAAAATGCTGAAGATGTATGCATTTCTGTGAATTTTACACTTAGCGATCATATAGAGAAAATTACGATGGATAATTTAATCAGAAGTTTGAAGAAGGTTACAAACTTTAAGAAGGTAGTCGAAATTCAATTTTCCTCGCACCAAACGTGTGTTAACATTTAGACTGTCTTTGTTAACTGTGAAAAAGGAACAAAAACTACTAAGTAAACCACTGATGTAGAGAATATCATAAAAATTTGGTTAGTAAAACAATAAGAAATGACAAATTTGGGAAGTTTTCTTTATTCCCCAAAACACAGACTCATTCCCTTCTTAAAATTTCTGATTCAATTATGGAAGGCAATTAAAGAAAACAGCTTAGATATTCTACAATAAACACTTTCATCTTTTTTGTCATTTTAATATAAATAATATATTGAAGTTCACAATAAACAGAAGTCAATTCTACCCATTTAATTCTTCTTATTTTCCCATAAATACAAAATACAATCTTGATTGCTTCGCGAACCGTTATTAATACTCCCCAACAAAAGAGACAGTCACACAAGCCAGAGCACACCCTATGACAAATGGAATTCATTTTCAAAAGAATTGTTTTGCCTTGTTGCAGGACAGCGTCTGCCAATTGGGAGATCCGAATATAAATTTTCTTGCCCCTGCGACGTGTGACAGAACGTATTATTACGTCCAACCCATCACGTCACTACCAGTAGCAACATTTCCTGTTGCTCCCCGATCGATGCTTGTATTGGATGCTTAAGCATAGAATCCGAGACAGAGGAGTATTTAAGGGTAGACGTTCTGGTCGACACACTTTATTAGCGAAGGGGAAGTCTGCGTTTTTCATTGCGCAGTACAGCTACTCGTTTTGAAAAGAGTTTTGGCAATAACTGGTAGTGTTATAATTGCAGTTTTGTTAATAATTATATTTGCTTTTGCTTCAGCATTTTGTAGGATTCAATCAACTAAATTGCTTTTAAGGCAGTTATATATCAGTAGCATTTTCAATGGTTTCTTTCTCTAAGCAAATTGGCTGCTCGGCTTGACAAGATGATTTATGATAAACTTTAAAAGGAAGATCACATGTTCTAATCGGGTTGTGTTTGTAACCCTATGGACTTTGTCTCACCAACATCGGAGAACTTTTAATTTCTAGTTTAGCAAAACGACTGCGAACTGGTCAAAATACTTTTGATTCAAAATGAATTGCATCCTTACATAAAAGTTATAACAGTATCTTAAAGCTGAATATTGTGAAAATATAATTCGTTTAAATAAGATTATAAAAACGTAGCCTTAAAGCAGTGGTGCGAAAGCATTTTTTCATTTAAGACCCCTCACTTTCTGTAAAATTTTTGCCGACCCCAGATGGGTCCCAACCATGGTTTTGGAATCAATGCCTTATATTTTTTATTATAAAATAATTTTTTTTGAATTTAGCGGCCCACCAAAATGTTTTCGCTACCCTCGGTTTGCGAAGAACTGCACTATGGAATAAATAATAATTGAGACATGATACTGATGCTTCCAAGTGCCTCCAGGGGTCCATCTCGAGCACAAGGATGAGAAGTTTCCGTAAAATAAACCATATTCTCGGTTCTCCTGAGGTTTTGATTTATTTATTGTATCATCGTCGATGACGGGATGAACCTCTTTTTGAGGGTTCCGCTCATCTGACTCTCGTAATTGGGTCTATTATGCTAGGTTAAAAAAAACTGCATGGCTATTTGCGGCTGTTCGTTTGATCAAATTTGTCAAATAACCTCGAGAAGGTATGAAATATTCTTCATGAACGCCCCGCGCAATATTCTTATCCCCTTCGTGTATAATGGCATGTCTGTCCCGTCATGGAATTTCAGGCTTTATGATAGATATATCTAAAATTAATTTAAAAGAAAAGAATCACTTTGAATAGATTAAGTGTCCGAGGTGCATTTACGGTCTTAAACTAACTTAAATGACAAAGACTATTCCAAAAAGAAAGCATCAACTAATTCGGAAGTTAAATAAATTCCTACTCCAAGGATGCGTTAAATGGTTGAATAAAAGTGCTTTGAAACAAAATTAACTTGCTTGCAAATTGCATAGAGTATTTCATGATTTTTCTCTCTCGGAGAGCAGATATGATATTTCTATGGATAAGTTTTTGATAAACCAACACTTTCTAAATATTTAACTCAGTTATTTTAGTGATAAAGAAACGACTTTGGGATAGTTTCCATTTTTTCCGTTTTCCAAAATTCTATGAATCTAAGGAAATCTCTCTTCTTATAATTGCACTTTTTTCATTTGTGCTATTAGTAGGTGGATTTATGATGATCAACATTATCAACATCGCTAAAATTCCTTTACTCATATTTAGAACATCAATATTCTCGCAATCATCATTTAATTCTTTCTTCATGTCTTTGGTTGAAGCATATATAGAGTGTCCCGAGCGGTCACTCACAAATTTTAAGGATATGTCAAACATGCAGAAAGAATTCACTTTGCATCTGAACATGGAGTTGGAACTGCATATCGGGCTGGGGGCCTTAAGAAAGTTTTTGTCAGTGAATTCAATAATTTAAGCGGATACACCAGATAGTGTAAAACACAAGTTTAACCCTCTGATTCCTAAGAACATTGGAATAGAGGGACCTCAACATACTGGAACGTCCAAGTTCCTCTTTCAAAGATAAGGGAAATCCCCCCCCCCCCCCTCAAAAACCAAAATGACAGCTAGCACTGTCCGAATTATAAGAACGCCCTCCTCGTTTCCCCAAACTCATCTGGGAGAGCCCTCTAACGAAGAAAGCGCGCGCTGCCGGTGTGAAATCAATCACACTTAATGAAAGGGGGTGGAAATTTCACAGTGATTCTCGGACTTTTGCTTGAAGCGACATTTCGGACCTACCCGTATCGTTAGAATGAATTGAATACAAATTTACAATATCATAACAAGCTAGTTATAAATAACAACATGCAAAGCATATATTTTTGGAATCGGTAATCCGATCTTCCTTTAGCCCCCCCCCCGTGGTTGGGGTTTAGACTCCATGTTTTCATGTAAAAACGATTTTTTTACCGTATGCTAGAACTAACTTTTAAGTTTTTAAAGGGCCTTGCGGTGCAATCGGTATACATTTGGAGCCAAAGTTAGGAGAATAGATGAGATGTTTACGGGAATCTCAATATATATATTTTAGACATCACGAGATTGTAGAGGGACGAGACTCATGTGCATATGGAATGCCGCTGTTGAAGAATTAATTCAATTTCAGGAACCATTTTTATTAGATGGCTAATTTCCACGGCACAATACATTAAAAGGTACAAGACGCAAGACAGAGAACAACAACACATGACAAGTACACAGAAGAAGAAGAGAGAGAGGCATCATGGGAAAAACCCGGATGGCTCTAGTAGCGGCACCTACCATGAAAAGGAGAAGGCAGTGAATTGTAACCGCTACAAGGCTAAGTTTTCATTTAAACCCAAATGCCTTTAAAAGTCACGTTGGGAATCACAAAAATAAGCTCTTATTTATTTAGTTTTGCTTAAGAAGAATGATATCGAGGAACTCTTCTTCTGATCTTTGGAGTTCAAACGTCAAGCTTATCCAATGTTTTCAGCTATTTTAATTAGCAACTCATTCTAAAGTCATAACTCTTTAATTGTTGTTATCCACTTAGTTGTTGATTATGCGGGAAATGTTTTTTTTTTTTTTTATGTATTTCCACTTTGCTGAAGCATTTGAAGTAGACAAACATTCGGAAGATTAATTAGTAGCAACAGGAAAGGTGATGTAAGAGATTAATTGCCTGGTGTCAAAATTCCCGTTCAGATACTTAATTTTGAATATTTGTGTAACCTGTTTAAAATTTGTGTAGTAATTCATTTAAACTAAAATATTTATTCATTCCGTAATCAGAAATTGACTAAATTAAAGAAGTGTTTTTAAATAATAAAGCAAAAATATGCTATTTTTGATTTTACATTTTTTCAAGACATTTAAAAATTATTAAAATGTTTAAAATTAAAAAATTCTTTAAGAACATATATTTTAGCCCATGTATAAATTGAATCAGATGAATTTTAAAGATTTCAAAAAACAGCAAGATTTCTTCGTATGTTTAACCTAGAAATTTTTTGAGAAGTAGTTTTTCTGCTCTGTTATTTCGATTTAACTCTGTTCTAAGCAATGACAGAAAATTAAATAATAAAATATAACACCGAAGTTTTTCAATAAATTTTGCTTCCATTAATATTATATACTGACAATAAATTTCTGCAAAAATGTAAATATTACCATGAAATTTCTTGTTCATTATTTGAAAAATGCAAGTTTAAACAATGCTGATGTAAATTTATTAGGATTATAAAGAAAATGTTATCACATAAAAAATAAATTCTCGTCATTTATTAACCTAATTTTCAGTAAACTTTCTTTGTTATAAAAATTGCATTCGAAGTTATGATTTTATTAAATATAACAAACATCAGCCAAAGTGAATGGACGAACCCCATTTAATTGCCAAATACATAAAGAGATAAATTATTCAAGAAAAATCAATTAACTAATTCATCAAAGAAACTTCTATATTCATAATAATAATTTTTCTGATTTAAAAATTTAAAAAAGGCATTTCCTGATTAAATTCCACTTTTAATATCTGTTTTTCTATCTAAATCAAATGAAAACACTAATTTAATCTTTCTGTTATTAACTAAGATAATTTAAGGGGGAAATTTACATCAAATTTGATTTTTTGATGTTTAAATACATACGTAATTAGAAGAGATAAGTAAAAACAAATTACTTAGAATTAAAGGCAGTTTCTTGAAGTTATTAAAACTCTACGTGATATAAATATGAAATTTATTTAAAAATCCTATAGAACTTTGAATGTTAATTAAAGGAAATCCGATTAATTCCTCAGAATCCATTTTCTATGAGGTAAATTAAGAAGTTTTTAAATGTATTATTACTTAATTATTGTCTACAAGTTTTGAACTCAGGCAATTCTACTTTTAAAATAAAAAAGATAAGCTTTAATAACAGTAGATAAATTAATAAATGAGCGATTAAATGTTGATTACTTAATCAAAGGGTTTGTAGATTTATTTCCTTTTATTTCATATAATATTTTTTCAAATAAAATATTTTATTGCATCACATTAAAGCCATAAGCTTATTTAGAGTATTTAAACAAGGTTGCTCAGAGTATTAAACCTCATTGTTTACCTGGATCTTTAGTGTTAAGCAGTTTGTTCAATTGTTAAGCTGTTGATAAAATATTGACATTCTATATAATAAATTCAAAAATTGAAGTGCAGATGGGTCAAGAAAGAAGGTTGTACACTTCAATGTAATGGCGATAATCAAAAGAAGAAACAACAGCAATTTATAAATAATTTTATTTTTTGTAAATAGTTATTTTGTTCACATTAATATATAAAATTGTAAAATATTCCTTTTTTAATTATAGCTTGAAATTTAAAATAATTGTTGAAATACTTACAGGCAAAAATAGCAAAACATTTTAAAATACTGTATTTCTTTCGGATTCTCCTCCTTAACTTCTCCTCCTTATATTTTTTTCTAAAATTTCTCTCTTTTATTTCCAGTACTACTAATTTTCTTATATTATTATTCAATCTAAGTTGTAATATTTTATATTTCGTAAAAAATAAGACAAAAAGCCATGCTGAATCAAAAGTCTTATTCACAAATCACTAAGAGGTCCGAAATTTTCGAAGGCATAAAATTTTGAATTTAATCTAACATCTTCCTTCACGATTTAAAGAGCTAATTCAATGAAAGTTAAATGATATTTTAAAATTGATTATTGAAATTGAAAATTTTTAAATAAATCTATTTCACATCATTTGCTCAATTTTGAAAATTTTCTCATTTGTTACTGACAAAATTTGTATGTCTGAAACAATTTTCAAACGTTTGATACACATTATAATTCAATTTTCATATATTTCAACACCTTAAGTATTACTTTTATTATAATTACATTTTGACTGTAAGTCTAGCTGTATGAAAACATTCGCTGTTGTTTAAAGTCTTTTTTTCATATTTATTTTACCAAGATCTTATTTCACTTTTTAGATAAATCGTCGTGGTACTTTGACGATGCCTGGCGCCTAGATCAGTACAGCACTTTTTTAAGTTTCTACAGAACACCATGGAGGTTTTAAGGCTTTAGTACACTTAGACAGAGTATGCATTAAGGCTGCATTCAATGGAATATTGGTGCAATCAGAGCTCTACCCGTTGGATAAGGATTCTGAATCTGGGATTCCACAACCAAGGAGCCGAGACCTTCACACCACTTCGTCCTTTACATGAAGATCGTCTAACGACATATAAAATATTAGAACTCATTGTGAAACTTAATTATTTAATGTTATCCCTACTAACACAAGATATTGTACGATATCTCTACGGCGATGTTAGATATTCTGAATACCGCACAATATCGCGAATATATCGTAGGAATATTGTAGGGCATCCTATTTTATTAGGGTTATCATGATCGGTGTTCTTAATACATCTTTTTGGAAAATGTGTTACAATTGTTATAACAACCTACACAAATCCACTATTAATATGTTCTTTATAAACATTTTGTCTCTTAACTAATGAGCAAAGAATAAATCTGTTATATAACAACATTTGTATTCAAATTCTTATCAGAAGTCATAACAATTATGATATGATGTTTATAATCTAATTATTCTTTAGTAATTTTATTTCACAATCTAATATAGATTGTAATATTTACCTCAGATGCGTTTTAGATTTTTAAAAAAGTCTGTTCTTGCTTCTCTCAGAAATAAATAAAATTCTCTTTGTTGCTCCTATAAATACCTGATTGTAATATTTATGAAGTTTATATTCTACAGAACCATGCTGAAGAACATATCTTGGCCAATAAAAGAACTGAGAAGATTGCAGACGGACCCTCTCCCATTTCCTCTAGATTCTCGAACGGAAATTAAAATAAAAGTTCCCTTTTCCCAAACAGAAGTTGCCCATTCCTGTCATCCTTCAGCAAAGAAATCCTTCTGACGTCTCAAACAAAACCTTTCTTTCTTTTTTCCCCATCCCTTTAAGCCTGCCTGTGTAGTGAAAAGTATTCTCACACTT
>BGPR01003872.1:92756-120831 GCA_013235015.1 Araneus ventricosus
AAATAATTATTATTCAATTTATTTTTTGCTCACTTTGAACAAACATTGAAACAAATGTTAAAGAAAAGGGATGAAAATTTTATTTTTTATGTTTTAAAATATTGTATTTTTGTTAGAGAAAATTTTGGTTTACATGGAAACGTAAAGGATAATATCAACTAAATTTAACGTTTAAGTGATCTTAACAGACTTTTAGTTATCTTATTAAGAGTCTGATAACATCTGCAGTTTAAGTTTATTTCAATAGTCAGTGAAAATGTTTATTTCTTTTTTAAAATGTAAGAACACAAAACCATTTCTAAGAAAATATCAATGCTTACTTCAATAATACTGTATTTATGCACTAGTTCCTTGAGCGTTATAGTTTTGCTGATATGCATTCTTCATTAAGTGATCAAATCTAAATGCCTGAATTGCATTGCTTTTGGTAGCTCTTATGCCAATTGCGAGCTGAATTTTAATAAATGCTATGAGACAAGAATCCATTAATATGTGTTACAAACCTATGATGCATCCCGACACGTTATTAACGAGTTTGAAGACAGTACTTCTAATAATAATAGTAGTCTCAGGCATTGAATTATTTCCAAACTCCACCGTCACATGCTAGACAGTGTGTTTTATCACAATATCTTGTGTGTGTGCTGTGATTTGTAAAGTATAATTTTTTTAAATAAAATAATGATTTATATACAGGTTTTTATTTTCATTCTGAACTTTAATGGATAATAATGAGACTCTTATTTATTTTCCAAGCTGTATGATATATTTGAATTAGATCTATAATTTTATTTTTTAAGAAAAACAGTAAAGTGTCAGTTTTATGTTAGTTAAATTTCCTTTATATTTGGTATGAAAAGGCCCAAAAATGTTTTTGAATATCACACCGATAACGTCCAAGACATTTATAAATTGTGAAAAGGCACCTGATTAATTTCGAATAGGTGTTAAATTTTTCTCCTTATGCTTTGATTTTGCGAAGTTTGCAAAAAACTGTCTGTAGAAAAAAAAATTCAATAACACTTTACTTCGTAGCTAGCGCATTTTCGTAAAATTGATAGAAAAAAAGTTTGATCGTTTTTACTTTCTAGTACACGAAGTATACAAAGAGAAAGTATTATAATCGTCGATCGTAAATTTCAACACGAGATTTTGATTAATCTCCACGTTTTAGACCTCCCTGAGTCCGAAGAACACAATTTTGGAATTTTGTTTGTGAACACGGTAACTCAAAAACGGTTAAAGCTAGAAAGGCGAAATCTGGTGTATGGACTTTATATAAAATTAGTATATATCAATCAATTTTTGGATAAAGTCCGTAAACGGGAAATTTGTCTGTTAGGGTTCATATGAACACGATAACTCAAAACTCAATAGCTAGATAGATAAAATTTGGTACACAGTTTCAAAAATTAGGAATGTAGGCCCGTATTAAATTTTGGACGAAATCCCTTGAAACTTTGACTGTCGGTCGGTTTCTGTAATCGCAAGCTTGTGAACACTATAATTCCCAAACGCAACGACTTAGATAAATGAAATTTGGTATGTGGTCTTTTAACCTTAATTGCCCAATTTTCGTTTCAATCGGGTAAAAAAACTTTAATGCCCCTGAAACTCAATATGCCATTACTTTTCGATAAAAAAAATTATAAATAAAGAATTAAATTTAATTTTGAAAAATTCGCGACTGGATTCTCTACCTGGTCTATAGTATCAAAGTTTCAAATTTCAGGTGAATTAAATTTCCGTTTATTATAATATAAGATAATCTCTTGCGTACTAAATAAAGGTTATATGAATAAGCCTAATATGCTGACGTGTAGACTGAAAATAAATTGAAATCAAGAATATAAAAAAGACAACTAATAATATAAAGTACAGCCAATATTTAAAATACAACTATTAATAAACATCAAATAAATTGAAGTCAGAGACATCTAAAGAATATCAACTTTCATGCAACTTCAATGATTTTCATATTTTTAGAAACTCACGACATGAAAAATAAGTAATATAGACTTCAATTTTTTGGCCCAACGGTCTGGCATTTGTCTAGTCTAACGGTGTTTATTTTTATTATTACACGGGCAATATCCAGAAAGAGGGCTCTCGAAGACATAAAGTGTAATTTTGTCACACGGCAGGTGTTATCTCCGAAAGCAGTAAAACCTAGTTTGAATAGGTTCCAAGCTGAATAGTCGGATTCTTGCGGTTAGTCCGCCCCTCCAAGGGGGTTGCTGACTGTCCACAGTTCAGAGGGGGGAAGAGACTTGATCTGCTGCGCTTTTGGGAAAATTTTCTGTTGGGAGGAAGACACTTTTAAAATAGATAAAGGTTCTGCAGCCGCTCGCTTTTCGAATCGCTTTAGAAAGAAGACCGAACCACTCAGAGGGTTAAAAGAAAAGAATCACTTTGAATAGCTTAAGTGTCTGAGGTGGATTTACAGTCTTAAACTATCTTAAATGACAAATACCATTCCAAAAAGAAAGCATCCTCTAATTCGGAAGTTAAATAAATTCCTACTACAAGGATGTGTTAAATGGTTGAATAAAATTACATTGAAACAAAATTAACTTGCTTGCAAATTGCATATCATGATTTTTCTCTCTTGGAGAGCAGATATGATATTTCTATGGATAAGTTTTTTGATAAACCAACACTTTCTAAATATTTTAACTTAATTATCTTAATGATGATAGAAACGACTTTGGGATAGTTTACATTTTTTGTGTTTTCCAAAATTCTATAAATCTAAGGCAATCTATCTTCTTACAATTGCACCTTTTTCATTTGCGCTATTAGTAGGTAGATTTATATTGATCAATATTATCAACACCGTTCAAATTCCTTTACTCATATCTAAAACTTTGAGATTCTAGCAATCATCATTTAATTCTTTCTTCATGTTTTGGTTGAAGCATATATAGAGTGTCCCGAGAGGTCACTCACAAATTTTAAGGATAGGTCAAACATGCAGGAAGAATTCACTTTGCATCAGAACATGGAATTGGAACTGCAAATCGGGGTGGGGCATTAAGAAAGGTTCTTGTTAGTGAATTCAATAATTTAAGCGGATACACCATATAGTGTAAAACATAAGTTTAACCCTCTGATTCCTAAGAACATTGGAATAGAGGGACTTCAAAATACTGGAACGTCCGAGTTCTTCTTTCAAAGATAAGGGAAATACACTCCCCTCCCCTCAAAAACCAAAATGACAGCTGGCACTGTCCGAATTCTAAGAACGCCCCCCCCCCCGTTTTCCCAAACTCATCTGGGAGAGACCTGTAACGAAGAAAGCGCGCTCTGCCGGTGTGAAATCAATCACACTTAACGAAAGGGGGTGGGAATTTCCCAGTGATTCTCGGACTTTTAATTGAAGCGACGTTTTGGACCTACCCGTATCGTTAGAATGAATTGAATACGAATTTACAATAGCACAACAAGCTAGTTATAAATAAGAACATGCAAAGCGTATATTTTTTGAATCGGTAATCCGATCTTCCTTTAGCCGCCTTCCTCCTTCTTTGCGTTTTAGACTCCATGTTTTAATGCAAAAATGATTTTTTTTACCGTATGCCAGAACTAACTTTTAAGTTTTTAAAGGGCCTTGCGGTGAAATCTGTATACATTTGCAGCCAAACTTAGAAGAATAGATGAAATGTTTACGGGAATCTCAACATATATATTTTAGACATCACGAGATTGTAGAGGGACTTGACTCATGTGTATATGGAATGCCGCTGTTGAAGAATTAATTCAATTTCAGGAACCATTTTTATTAGATGGCTAAGTTCCATGGCACAGTACATTAAAAGGTACAAGACGCAAGACAGAGAACAACAACACATGACAAGTACACAGAAGAAGAAGAAGAGAGAGAGGCATCATGGGAAAAACCCGGATGACTCTAGTAGCGCCACCTACCATAAAAAGGAGACGGCAGTGAATTGTAAACGCTACAAGATTAAGTTTTCATTTAAACCCAAATGCCTTTAAAAGTTAAGTTGAGAATCACAAATATAATCTCTTATTTTATTTAGTTCTTGCATGCTTACGAAGAATGATATCGAGGAACTCTTCTTCTGATCTTTGGAGCTCAAACGTCAAGCTTATCCAATGTTTTCAGCTATTTTAATTAGCAACTCATTCTAAAGTCGTAACTCTTTAATTGTTGTTATCCACTTAGTTGTTGATTATGCGGGAAATGTTTTTTTTATGTATTTCCACTTTGTTGAAGCATTTGAAGTAGACAAACATTCGGAAGATTAATTAGTAGCAACAGGAAAGGTGATGTAAGAGATTAATTCCCTGGTGTCAAAATTCCTGTTCAGATACTTAATTCTGAATATTTGTGTAACCTGTTTAAAATTTGTTTAGCAATTCATTTAAACTAAAATATTTATTCATTCTGTAATCAGAAAATAACTAAATTAAAGAAGTGTTTTTAAATAATAAAGCAAAAATATGCTATTTTTGATTTTACATTTTTTCAAGACATTTAAGAATTATAAAAATATTTAAAATTTAAAAAAAATTATTTAATAACTTTTATTTTAGTCCATGTATAAATTGAATCGGATGACTTTTAAAGATTTCAAAAACAACAAAATTTCTTTGCATGTTTAACCTAGAAATTTTTTGAGAAGTAGTTTTTCTGCTCTGTTATTTCGATTTCACTCTGCTCTAAGCAATGACAGAAAATTCAGTAATAAAATATAACACCAAAGTTTTTCAATAAATTTTGCTTTCATTAATATTATATTCCGACAATAAATTTCTGCAAAAATGTAAATTTTACCATGAAATTTCTTGTTCATTATTTGAAAAATGCAAGTTTAAAGCAATGCTGATGTAAATTTATTAGGTTTATAAAGAAAATGTTATTACATAAAAAATAAATTCTCGTCATTTATTAACCTTATTTTCAGTAAACGTTCTTTCTTATAAAAATTGCATTCATAGTTATGATTTTATTAAATATAACAAGCATCAGCCGAAGTGAAAGGACGAACTCCATTTAATTGCCAAATACATCGAGAAATAAATTATTCAAGAAAATTCAATTAACTAATTCATCAAAGAAATTTCAATATTAATAATAATTTTTCTGATTTAAAAATTTAAAAAAGGCATTTGATGATTAAATTCCTCTTTTAATATCTGTTTTTCTATCTAAATCAAATGAAAACACTAATTTAATATTTCTGTTATTAACTAAGATAATTTAAGGAGGGAATTTACCGCAAATTCGATTTTTTGACGTTTAAATACATACGTAATTAGAAGAGATAAGTAAAAACAAATTACTTAGAATTAAAGGCAGTTTTTTGAAGTTATTAAAACTCTACGTGATATAAATATGAAATTTATTTAAAACTCCAATAGAATTTTGAATGTTAATTAAAGGAAATCCGATTAATTTCTCAGAATCCATTTTCTATGAGGTAAATTAAGAAGTTTTGAAATGTATTATTACTTAATTATTGTCTACAAGTTTTGAACTTAAGCAATTCTACTTTTAAAGTAATAAAGATAAGCTTTAACAACTGTAAATAAATTAATAAATGTGCGATTAAATGTTGATTACTTAATCAAAGGGTTTGTAGATTTATTTCCTTTTATTTCATATAATATTTTTTCAAACAAAATATTTTATTGCATCACATTAAAGGCAGTAATTATTTAAACAAGGTTGCTCAGAGTATTAAACCTCATTGTTTCCCTGGATCTTTAATATTAAGCACTTTGTTCAATTGTTAAGCTGTTAATAAAATATTGACATTCTATATAATAAATTCAAAAATTGAAGTGCAGATGGGTCAAGAAAGAAGGTTGTACACTTCAATGTAATGGCGATAATCAAAAGAAGAAACAACAGCAATTTATAAATAATTTTATTTTTTGTAAATAGTTATTTTGTTCACATTAATATATAAAATAGTAAAATATTCCTTTTTAAATTATAGCTTGAAATTTAAAATAATTGTGAAAATACTTACAGATAAAAATAGCAAAACATTTTAAAATACTGTATTTCTTTCGGATTCTCCTCCTTAACTTTATACTTTTTTCTAAAATTTCACACTTTTATTTACAGTTCTACTAATTTTCTTATAGTATTATTAAAGTTATGTTGTGATATTTTAAATTTCTTAAAAAATATGACAAAAAGCCATGCTGAATCAAAAGTCTTATTCACAAATCACTAAGAGGTCCGAAATTTTCGAAGTCCGAATCTAACATCTTCCTTCACGATTTAAAGAGCTAAATTATATTTTAAAATTGATTATTGAAATTGAAAATTTTTAAATAAATCTATTTCATATCATTTGCTCAATTTCTACAAATTTTTAAAATTTTCTCATTTGTTACTGACTAAATTTGTATGTCTGAAACATTTTTCAAACACTTGATACACGTTATTATTCAATTTTCATATATTTCAACACCTTAAGTATTACTTTTATTATAATTACATTTTGATTGTAAGTCTGGCTGTATGGAAACATTCGCAGTTGTTTAAATTCTTTTTTTTATATATTTATTTTACCAAAATCTTATTTCATTTTTTAGATAAATCGTCGTGGTACTTTGACGATGCCTGTGCCTAGACTAGTACAGCACTTTTTTAAGTTTCTACAGAACACTATGGAGGCTTTAAGGCTTTAGTACACTTAGACAGAGTATGCATTAAGGCTCCATTCAATTGAATTTTGGTGCAATCAGAGCTCTACCCGTAGGATAAGGATTCTGAATCTGGGATTCCACAACCAAGGAGGCGAGACCTTCACACCACTTCGTCCTTTACATGAAGACCGTCTAATGACATATAAAATATTAGAACTCATTGTGAAACTTAATTATTTAATGTTATCCCTACTAACACAAGATATTGTACGATACCTCTACGGCGATGTTAGATATTCTGAATACCGCACAATATCGCGAAGATATCGTAGGAATATTGTGGGGGATCTTATGTTATTAGGGATATCATGCTCGGTGTTCTTAATACATCTTTTTGGAAAATGTGTTACAATTGTTATAACAACCTACACAAATCCACTATTAATATGTTCTTTATAAACATTTTGTCTCTTAACCAATGACGAAAGAATAAATCTGTTATATAACAACATTTGTATTCAAATTCTTATAAGAAGTTATAACAATTATGATATGATGTTTATAATCTAATTATTCTTTAGTTATTTTATTTCACAATCTAATATAGATTGTAATATTTATCTCAGATACGTTTTAGATTTTTAAAAAATCTGTTCTTGCTTCTCTCAGAAATAAATAACATTCTCATTGATGCTCCTATAAATACTTGATTGTAATATTTATGAAGTTTATATTCTACAGAACCATGCTGAAGAACATATCTTGGCCAATAAAAGAACTGAGAAGATTGCAGACGGACCCTCTCCCATTTCCTCTAGATTCTCGAACGGAAATTAAAATAAAAGTTCCCTTTTCCCAAACAGAAGTTGCCCATTCCTGTCATCCTTCAGCAAAGAAATCCTTCTGACGTCTCAAACAAAACCTTTCTTTCTTTTTTTCCCATCCCTTTAAGCCTGCCTGTGTAGTGAAAAGTATTCTCACACTTCTCATTTAGGGCGCTCATACTTCAGTACACAAAGATAAATGGGGCCCTTCTATCTGCAATATTTCACCCATCGGCAGTGTTTCTTTTTGATAAGGCAGTCTTCTGTGTCCAAGGCAAACTCGCGTAAAATGCGCCCATCTCTCGGTATTATACTGACCACAAGGAAGAACAAAGATCCTAGATAAAAGGAAGAAGGTCCGAAAAAGGAAGAAAATAAAGCAAAAGAAGGAGGAGGCCGTGGCAGGAAAGCTAGGAATACAGGAAAGGAGGAAGATCGGGTTTTCTCCACATTGCTGGATTCTTCCTCGTTTTTCTTTTTATTTTGCCCTTTATTCGGGACGGAGTGATTTCACGCTTCGGCAGTTTCAGCTATGGAAGGAATAAGACCCTAGGCAGCCTAGCGGAGGAAGAAAATTACGGACGTTTTGGATGACTAGAGGAAGGGATTATTTTTTTCTTACCCCTTTTTGCAAAAAGCTTATGAAACATTTGCCCGATGTATTATTTTGAATACTTTTCCTATCCAAACAGGACTGAGAAATAAAAGAAAAATATTAATGGAAGTTTTGACAAATAACCTTATAAGAATAATATGTTTTGGTATTCAGACTATTTTGTTGGTATGTTATCCTTTTATTTCTAGATATATTTTAGAAGATATGAATTTTTAGTATGCATTAACGGTATACACCATATGATATTTTCCCATAACAATTTGACAAAAAATTATGCATTTAGCTGGTTGTGAGTTTGCTATATGCTCTAAAAATGTTCTAATATATTAATTCAAACCTTTGTATACGCATATATTACGCATTTATTTTTTGACCCTATTTTATAAGCAATTTTAATCTGTTGGATATTAAATAATATTTTTAATTTATTTATTATTTGGAGAATTTTAGAAAAATAGCAGAAATACTTATGTCCGGTAAAGAGCGTAACTGTTTGACTGATAAGTGCGATACAAATAGAAAATGAGAAAAATTTTGGAACATAGGAAAATTTCTTCTCATATTCCTTTATAACTTCTCCACGTGTTTAGTTCGATTTTTTTCACTTTTTCTTGTTATCTAAAAGAATGATTTTTTAAAGTAAGGTTTAAAATGCAATGAAAATTTTACAAATCAATCAGTTATATTTTATTGTTTTTTTCCTGATGTACAATAAAACACATTACTAATTAAACTTGAATTATCACTGCTTATCTGTTTATGGCTTGCCTCTTTTATTATTGATTATAAATCAGCTTTCCGGAGTTTTATTAAAGTAAATTTAGTATCATAATAAATAGTAAAGAAATATCAAGTACTTTGTGAAAGCTATTCATCAAGCATTTTTTGTATTAGAAGCTGTTTCCGTATCCGATTTGCAAACTTTGTGTCAATTTATAGGCTAAATTATCTGAATTAACACAACCGTACAGGTTCAAAATTCTCTAAAATATTCATATGATATCTTTACGATGTTGTACGGAATTCAGAATATCGTAACAACATCGTGGAGATATCGTAAAATATCTTGTTGTCATAGAGAATCCAGAAACATTAAATTCTATCCAAAATTCTGAGAATCTATTATGATTTTTTTAATGAATAGAAATGCGTAAGTTATTTCTCCGAAAATTTTATCGTACTTGAAAGTTTGAAATTTAGTTTACAATAAATTGGATGGTTCAATTTGACATGTTTTCTTTAAATATTAAAAGTTAATATTCCAGAGCCTTTCTAGAACGTTCAATTAAATTAAGAAAGACAATTAAGTAATATAAATTATAAAATTAATTATATTAAATGAATAAATTAAATAAATTAATTAAATAAAATGAATAAATGAAATTAATTAATTACATAAATTAAGTAAATTAGTTAAGTAATTAAGTAATATAAACTTGAACAAATATAATTTTTTATGTAATATAGTAGTATGAATAAATATAAATAATAAAGCAAAAACTCAATCTCACTGTTAATCCAGTGTGAAGATAACATAATATTAGCATATACTGCAAAGCAACAAAATAATAGCTTTGAATCTCATGCAGAAAAATATATGATTTTATAATAAACATTACCATTACATAAAAAAACCCTTTTTTTTTTCAAATTATTCCATACTCCGTAGAGAATTTAAAATATTAAATCCATTTTTGTTTTATTATTTTAACTTTAACTGTCAAAAATGCTAAACGATTAAGAAAAAAATGTTTTGTGTTATATATTATAATAATTATATTTAATAATTATTATTTTATTATTTTTACTTTATTATTATTATTTTATTATTTTTTCTTTATTATTATTATTTTATTATTTTTTCTTTATTATTATTATTTTATTATTTTTACTTTATTATTATTATTTTATTATTTTTATTATTAATTTATTTATTTTAATTATATTATTTTATTGTTTTATTATTTTAACTTTAACTCCCAAAAATGCTAAACGATTGAGAAAAAATTGTTCTGTATGAGACATTAAAATAAACGAAACCTTATAACAATGAACAATTTGATGAATATCAAATTCACATTTATGAGAACAAAGAATTAAAAGTTAAAGCAGGTAAAAAAAAAATACGAATATATTATGTTTGAATGTATTTATCTTTAGCATTTTATTAATATCTTGAGGATGAAATAGATATATAATAAATTAACTTCTTTAATTTAATTACTACCAATGACTGGAAAGAAAATTAGTGTAATGTTATTTTTTCTATAAATTACGAAACATTCCAAAGTATTCAATTTAACTGTTCAGCCTGTTCGTTAGTGACACAATCTTCTCAACATCCATTTTTGTCAACTTATCGCATTATGGTTTTTGTATAGATTCAGTTTATTTTCTCTTTAGGTTAAACACGTGACGGAATAAATTGTCTTCATAGATTCTGGGTAATTGAATCTTTTGATGATAAAAAATAAAATCTATGATACCTGTCTTATGATCCTAAACGATGTTTGGGAAACAATAAAACCACATAACTCCGAAGGCATAAAAGGACAATCGATAAAATTACTTAAAACATCCCATTTTCGAAACCATTACCTAAATAACCTAACCAGGAGAAGAAAAATATTTATTGTCCTTCATTAAGAATTTGGTTATCCGAGTTAGTCTTGCAAGTATTTTAAACCCCGAGCGTGGAACTGTGCCCATTGAAGTTGCGCTTTTGCAGTCGCTTATTAACACGGTGATAATCGTTAACACTTCCTTTTTCGAATATGCTTTACATCTGAAAAATTAGACTCGCCGACATTAGTGTCTGAGGACCACATAACACTAAATTAACTTTAACTTTATGAGCTGCTGGCTTAGTATTTAAGTGGCTCTATAATTTGCGTGTAGCCTTGGAGTTGGAGCCAAGAGTTGCGTGCCTAGAACACCGCCTTTTGGAATTGTTCACAATATATTCCTAATGATGTACATCGCGAGTAATTAAAATGCTTTAGCTCTCAAGACTATTCTGGTTATTTTTCTTAAGATCTTTTTAAGTTATTAAGATAGAGGTTAATGTTCAGGGAGTTGAGATAGGAATTCTTTTGTGGTTGGAGCGGGTCTTACTCTTTAAGGCTGTGGTGGGATTATTTTTGTTTCTGTTGTGGCATTGAGGTTTTAAACGTTAACGTTTCGGGGCATTTGTTTGTTGTTAAAAGGGATTTCATTCGCTGATCTGCTATTAAGATTCAACCACAGGAAGTTTTAAATCTTTATCTTTATATTTTTATTTTTGTTTGGTTTTCTGTCATTTAGTTTCTATCCATAGGTATTCAGGTTGAGTATTATATGCCATTTAAAATTATTTACAATGTTCTCTCGAATCTACAAATATATTGCCAACTATACTACCATCATAAAAAAAGAATAAACAAATTGTATTCTAATTCTATGATGGTACTTCTCATGTTTAATAATTTAAATCTATTTAAAACATTGTAAAAGTATATATATATATCTTATTTCTTTGATTTATACAGAGCTAATTTATAATTAGTAAAATAATAATTATTATTCTTTGTTATTAATATAAAAATGTTCTAACGGTGAAATTTACGTCACAAAATTGAGAATAGGTGTTATTTCCTCGTCTTATAAAACACATTAAAAATTATAGAAATTGCAATTATTACTTAATACATATTAATATGTTATACTTTTAGTGTGTGTGGACATTGGTTTAACAAAAAATTCTTTTAATTATAAAAGTATAAATTTTCTTTAAATATTGAAAAAGTCCTCATTTTTTTTAATAATTCCTTGTTTCGCATAACACGGATTTACATAATGTAGAAATTTTTAGAAATTTAAATACTAGGTTATACAGAAGTTACAAATATTACTCTGTGTTCTTCGTTCTATCTCTCACACCTTCGGAATATATTTAATGAAATGCAGTGTGGAGAAAAATTAGCTGGGCAATTTCATAACTGAATACTTTCAAAATATCGATTGCAAAGTGCAATTAATGGCAGATAAGTAGTAGTGCATTTTAAGTTCACGAAGAGATAATCCTAGGTGTTTCAAGTCTATAGATAAGTCACTTCAAGTTGCTCATAAATTTTCTATATTCTTGAAATGAAGGAGATATAAAACTGCTGAAAAAACGAAATTCTATCAGTGGTTTCTTGAACCTCAGTCCACAAGGCAACAAGAGTTCACTCAAGAATAAAACACCTTTGAAAAGAGACACTGTTTGTAGTACACTCGGTTTAATCGGCATGAACCTACTCACAAACATTTGACAGGAATTCATCAACAATGGAATATTTTCAGAGCAACGATGGCCAGAGAGAGAGAGACACTGATTTTCATGCATAATGCTTAACCAAATGCAGAGAGAGGAGTATTGAATAATTTAAACAAAAGTACAATGTGATAACATTAGAGAAAAATAAGAAAAACTATTTTACGTGCCAGAAGGACGGACGGACACTAGAAAGACTTTCTTCATGGTTTTTTCCTGATTATTGAACTGGTTACTCAATGAAAGATTGAAGTAGGAAAGGGCAGTTGGTATATCTTATTTTTAAGATCTGGACTGCAGAGCTGACTGTTGGAAAGCGTAAACCAACAATATTATAAATTTTATTTCTTGACTGTTTATTACCAGCAACTTGGCGTAACCAAACATGAATAAGATGGGACGTAGATTTACCTAGATTCCAAGAATCTGTTAATGGACATTCAGTTGCATAATGTAACTTGCTTCCTATGCCTCTACAGCTACAATACTCTGAAATTATTAAATTAAATCTGTGGAGCTAAGTAGGAAACGGTCCGTGTCCAGAGAAGAAGATTATTTCCTCACTTCTCCACGGTTCCATACGCACTTTGACTCTTGGAATTAGATTCTAAATATCTCTTCCAGTGAAACCTTCAATCCATTCATTTTGCCATTTGTCAAGCATAAGAGATTTTAAGGATCATTTGATGAAACATCTTGTGAGTTGAATATTTGTATATGGAATGCCATTTTCTGTTGTTTGTTTGGCCAAACTTTCGGCTACCTCATTACCTTTGTAACCAACATGCGTCTTTATCCAGGTAATTTCTATGTTGGAATGATCTAGAAGAATTGTTGATCTTTCTCGATCTACTTTATTTGGTGTTTTAAGATTGGATACTGCTTGGATGCTTGCTCTGTTGTCCACATGAATTTTTATGATTTAATCTGTATTTAAATTCTCTGCGAATTTACCTGATTCTCTTAATGCAATTAATTATGCAATCATCGTATTTTTATTCGACAATCTTGCTGACCAACTGTTGGTAATATTTTGACCTTCTAAGACTCACAAAGCATAGCCAACTCCAAATTCAGTTTTTGAACCATCAGAATAAATGTTAATAAAATTGTTGCTATTTCCTCCATCTGACAACGGAATTTGAGACTTTTTAAGATGTGTCGATGGATGAAATGCCAAACCAGAAACTTTATCTTCATTTTGATTGGGATTTGGGAAATCTTCTATTGATAAAGGTTGATTAAGTCTGCAAATATTGATGAATCTACTTTCTTGCTGTAATTAAAGATGTAAAGGGGCTCGTTCAAGCATAACTTGTAAAGCTGTTGTAGCTGTCATACTATAGGCACCTGAAATATTAAGAAGGGAGATTCTTTGAATGGTTGATAGTTTCCTTGTCATACTCACAGTTTGGTGAAGACACAAAACTGATAAGCCATGTGCAAGCATTCTTTCGAAAACAGTTTTGCACAAGATGAGTCTGGTTTCCATGGAAATAACCAAAGATTTACCTGCTATTTTATTAAGATTTTGGAGATATTGAATGGCTTTATTAAATGGAAGGTAAAGATGAGTATTCCAGTTAAGTTTATCATCTATGTAAACTCCAAGATATATGTTTGCATGAGTTCTTTTTATTCTTGATGTATTCCAATAAATATCGCTTGGACCAGTTACCATCGTTCTATATAACATGTACTTAATTTTTTCAGCCGAGACAATTAATTTGTTTTCGGTAGTCCAATTATTACTAAATTCGAATAGAACTAACGTATCCCGAATATACATACACTTGAAGATAACGCATTTATCACCATACGGTGAAGCACTATGGTCACATTTACCAAATGGCTTTGTATTGATGCAAATAAAGAAAATTTGTATGTATTTGTATTTGATATATTCCAATAAATATTTCTTGGGCCAGTTACCATCGTACTATATAACATGCACTTAATTTTTTCAGCCGAGACAATTAATTTGTTTTCGGTAGTCCAATTATTACTAAATTCGAATAGAACTAACGTATCCCGAATATACATACACTTGAAGATAACGCATTTATCACCATACGGTGAAGCACTATGGTTACATTTACCAAAGGGCTTTGTATTGATGCAAATAAAGAAAATTTGTATGTATTTGTATTTGATATATTCCAATAAATATTTCTTGGGCCAGTTACCATCGTACTATATAACATGCACTTAATTTTTTTAGAAAATTTGTATGTATTTGTATTTGATGTATTCCAATAAATATCTCTTGGGCCAGTTACCATCGTACTATATAACATGTACTTAGTTTTTTCTCCGAGACAGTTAATTTGTTTTTGGTAGTCCAGTTATTACTAAATTCGAATAGAAATATAGCTAACGTTTCCCGAATATGCATACACTTGAAGTTAACGCATTTATCACCATAGGGTGAAGCACTATGGTTGCACTTACCAAAGGGCTTTGTATTGTTGCAAATAAAGAAAATTTCTATGTATTTGTATTTGATGTATTCCAATAAATATCTCTTGGGCTAGTTACCATCGTTCTATATAACATGTACTGAGTTTTTTTTCCGCCGAGACTATTAATTTGTTTTTGGTAGTCCAGTTATTACTAAAATAGGATAGAACTATAGCTAACTTATCCCGAATATGCATACACTTGAAATTAATGCATTTATCACCATAGGGTGAAGCAGTATGGTTACATTTACCAACGGCCTGTGTATTGTTACAAATAAATAAAATTTATTTCTGTGAACAATTTCTTTACCCTTTCTAAGGCAGTGGTAAGTATACTTTCCATCATATTCATCAATGCTTAAATGCATTTCTTAAAGTTGGCATAAGCCAAATTTTTCGATGAAGCAAAACCCTAGATGTTCCAATTTCTTTTCTAAAACAATAAGGAAGTGTCTGGACTTGATAATTAACTGTTAATTACCAAAATTAATGTCATCGAACTGGCTAAATGTATTTCTTTTCTTAAATGAATCTCAATCCGAAAGCCATTTTAACATAACACTAATGGAAAAAATGGCCCTTTAAAGGTTTAACTCTATCGATACGGAACCGCCCCATACGTCCCTTCAAGCAAAAGACGATAGCCGTCCCATACGTCCGAATGTCATTCTGAAATTTCCACCCCTTTCGTAAAGTGTGACTCATTTCGCATCCGCGCAGCGTGTTTTCTTCTTTAAAGTGGCTCGCCCAGATGTGTTTGGGGAAGAGGGGAGTTTTCTTACAATTCGGACAATGCCAGCTGTCATCGTGTATTTTTTTGGGAGAAATTGAAATTGCCTTATGTTTGTTAGAGGAGCTCGGACGTTCCCATATTTTGAGGTCCCTTTATTTCAATGGCCTTAGGAATCAGAGGGTTAAGACTTGTGTTATTAAGATAAGTATTTTTAATTGAAAATTTTCTAACAACTATAAAATAATAAGAGACAATGATTTAATTTACCTGAGAAAAGGATTTCAGAATTGTTTCCTGATCTTTCGTTAATTCTGATCTCTATGAATTCTAACTTTTTTGAATAACTCAGTGGAACATGAATTGAGAAAAATAAATTTCGTTACAGTGCCATATCCCATTTTGCTTATGTAAAATTAATTAAAACTATAAAAAATAATATTAAAAAGTCTAATATTTTCTAATATGTTAATTAATTCATAATTCTTGAGATTAATCAATTAAATTCACAGGATTAATTAATTATATATCATATTTGTATTTTATAATATATAAAAATCAAATATGTATTTCCCATCTTAATCTCAGAGTACTTTGATAAAATTAAAAGATTCATAATTAATCATAGACACCCAAACATAGCAAAATGTTAACAGGATTTCCAAAATCGCCGTAATCACTTTCTGTTTTAAATACAAATTACGAATTACAAATTTAATAAAATGTAAGAAAATCTTGGAAGATGACGCCTGCAGAAAGGAAATATTATCTTTATGTTTCCATTCTTCTGTTGAAGTTTTTCTGTTACGTGTTTTTGAAAAGGTTTTCCGTGATATTTGTACGTTAAGAGTCGCTATTCATTAAGAGAATCAAAATTCAAAGTCAGTAGTTGAACTTTCTGAGATGTCATCTGTTGCGTTCGTAAAAGGTTATTATCGAAATCCAGGTTCGCTTTGGAACAAAATAAAGATTGACTTTTCGTGTATTTATGAAATAATAAATTATTAAACATTAATGATGTTTCTATTTCTGTCATAAAGGGATCGAAATAATTAACCTTAAGATACAGGGAAAAAATGTACTCAGTATTTTTTATTATAAAATTGAAATAGAATGCACGATCATTTAAATTATTAAACATATTTTTCGGCATTCAGATCTTCAAATATAAGAAAATTAACAAAAATTTGTTTTGTTTTTCTCTCTCTAAAATTAAACTATTAATTATGATAAGATTTACTTAAGGTGCTATATTTATAGATTTATTTATTTTTTTTAAACCTTTTTTCTCTGATGTTATATACAAACGAAGCATTTGTATTCGGATGGAAGAAAATATTACACATCCCTCAGAGAGACAAATTCACAACACTAAACTATTCACCAAACTTAATCACAACATTTTCAAGCACATACTAACGTATTCCACCTTTCTTAAATTTATTTAACATATTTAGAAATTTACAGTAAGTTTCGATTATACATTACTGTATTTAAAATTTAAAATAAAATTTTAAACTGTACTTTACTGGTTATTAAAAGTTCCCGAGTTAAGTAAAAATATTTCTGTCATGTTTTAAAAAATAAGGGCTGATTTTTATCCATCTAAAGCCAGAGAGTTAATCAAATCATAAACTTAAAAAGTTCACGTTATCCTAAATTTATTAAAGAAATTAAAATAACTAATGTACACTCTGAGATGCAAGCATAGTATGTTGAGCAATCAATTTAATGCTTTAAAATAAGTTTCTTAAAGAAGAATGAACAGCTATGCTTTATTTAAAATATTAATAGTGATTATATTTGTAGTAATTTTATACATGCATGTCACTTATATTCTCTCAAAGTTTAGTAAACTGAGTCATCACTTATGCATTTTTTTACATTGCATATATCTTGTATCATAAATTAAAACTAACACCTCAAATATGGTTTATCTTCAATTATTTCACAAACTGATAAATTAACTTTTCAAAACATACGCACTTATTATTTATTATACATACGCACACCTCAAAAATGCCGAGATGAGAAATAGTACATAATTATAGCCAACCTTAATCCAGATATTACTTGTTCATAAACCTATCAAGTCGCATTAGGCGCTTAGACTTATATGGATACTTAATATCGTAAAATATTTAGCAATATCCAAGAGTGGCGCATCCGCCTTGCCACGAAATTTAAGAGCCTGAATTCCGTTAATGGGTAGCCACTTATCAGTTCATCGTATCTGACTGCTGCTGTTTCTCAAGTATCCCAAGATATCTTATAACATGTTAGAGAATGTTCTGAAGTATTGTTGAAATGTGCAAATTGCCACACACGATCAAGCTACAGATTAACCCATTTGTTGTTAGGAGGAACAGTTCATCTTTGTCCAGTTTTCCAATGCGATAAATCTCTCAAACATTTTACGCTATAAATTCCATTCATTTTCTAAATACCTTCCATCTCTGTAGCAAACGGGATTCACAAATATCCACATCCAAATCTGTTCGATTTCTTGAAATGTGTATTGGTCTCTGCTCACATGCATATTTTGATCCACGAAGTGTGTATTAAATCTTGTTTACACCGTTCTGTCTAATTTTATTACTGGTGTCATCTGTATAGTGCTAGAATAACATTCGTTATACTCTTTTTAATGCGATGAAAAAGCTAGTTTAATTGCTTATAGGTAAGCAGCTTTTAGGCTCAACTTGTCCAAGTTTGACTAGTAAGCCAAAAACCCAATCGGCTGATTGATACCAAAGACAACTGTTTACATCTTTCGAGAGAAATCTCTGCTTTTGAAGCGAGTAAACAAAAACCTTTGAAATGTTTGAGAAGCATACAACTGTAGTTTTAGCCTCCCAACCTGCCAAGGCGGTTTGTGTGTGATTTTGATGCAACCCTGCTGCATACTATCTCTCGGTCCTTTAAGATCGGGTTCGAATTTTCAGTGCTCTAGTGAGCCGCGGAGCTCATCTAGATTTCGAGGAGTTCTGTGATTGGCGTTTCTCTTATGTTAATTTCTCACTTGTATATGTTACCGCTAAAGTATGAAATCCGTTATTCTATAGAATACCTAGTTATTCTGTAGAATAACTGATCAAGTCAGTTAAAGTGTTAAATAAACATTTATTTTACACTTTATCTAGTTATTCTATAGAATAACGGTCCACGCATCGTTAAAGTGTAAAATAGCCGACATGATGCAGCCTGTTTGTTAGTCAGATTGGTTATTTGTGTTTTCAGCATCTGAAGTGGGCACCGGAATTTTTTTTTATTTTTAAGAAACATCCTACGTCTTCGCTAGTAGCGAGAGCCGGAACCTAGTAGCTTCGCTTGCTCATTGAATGTAAGGAATCTGCGTTTATAGTGGAATTTGTCCATAACTTCGTTCCTAATAGACATACCGAGACAATTCCTGTATATTCTTGAACCTACATTTTGTCGCGAAATTCGCCAAGTTGCCTAAACAGTCGCCAAGGTCGACTGTCATTGACTTCCTTTCAATACGTATTCCTGTGAATCTCTCTTTCCAACTATAAGAATACTATGGCAAGAAAGCGACATTACAGTTTTATGACACTGTTATAGTGGTTTTAATTTTCCATCGGTTATGGCTGATATGCAATCAAAAGTTATAAGAAAGAGGACTTGTTTTAATGTCAGAATGTTTATTTTACACTTTAACGGCCTGTCATTAGTTATGCTATAGAATACCTAGTTATTTCATAGAATAACTAGGTAAAGTATGAAATAAATAATTTATTTTACACTTTAACTGACTCGATCAGTTAATCTATAGAATAACTGAATTATACGCTTTAACGGTGACATATATATACATATATATATATATATATATATGTATATATATATATATTATATATAGACCTATATATATATATATCATATATACTATATCATGAATATATATATATATACAATATGTTGTTGTTACATATATGTATATATATATATATGTATATATATATATACATATATATATATATACACTATATGCCCAAAAGTATCCGGACACTTGCAGATTTTCACATTTTTTAGAATTTCTCCGGAATGGTTTAACCGACTACCATTAAACTTCGGACATGTAAAGAATATACAATAACTCACATTTTACATTGAAGATTCGGTCCTGAGGGCAATTAGGGGACCGTCTACAAACTGATGAAGACAAAAAGGTGTTTGGCCCACCCCGCTTCACAGAATACAGATAACAAGATGAAACTTTCAGAAATGGTAATGTTTAATGTGCATAACATTTACAGGAATTTTTGTAAACTCAGCTCAAATATTTGGGAAGATATAAAGGTTTTCTTTAAAAATCTCAAATTTTCTCACCTGTTTTTTGCTTATAACATGCAGAGTTTTCTGTTATATTATACGAAACTTACAGAAAAGATGACAATATGTTAGAGAAGCATTTGTGTAAAACTTTGGAAAAGAATTGTTGAATATTACAGGAATTATGAGCATTTTTAGTAAATAATGTTTTACTGCGCATGCGCGAAACATAGCGTAATTTTTCTTTCACAACTTTAAAGCCAGATATATAGGGCAACAATATTCAGTTCAATATCAGTAGTATTCAGAAAGATATCGGCATTACAGCGAGCAGAATTTTAGCTCCTGTTGAAGAGAAGCTAAAAGATGAGGGGTTGTACACTAATTAATATTTTTCAAACTTATATCTTTAAATAGTTATATTGAATTGTATAGTGGTGAGAATTTGTTGAATACCCATGAACACATCTAATATTCGTAACGAATAAAAAAATATATATGTAGAATTATTAAAATATTTTAAGAAAAGAAATTAATTAGATAAAAAATCGTTTCGCCATAAAATAAATATATTTAAAAATATCGTTTGGCCGTAAAATTGTAATATGTAATTTGTTAATAATCCTGTAAATAATATAATTAAAGTAATAAAATTTTTGTTATTTATAGTGCCTAATTAGCTGGAATTTAAGTTATGCACGCAATTGATAAGTCTTCATGGGTATTTAGCAAATTCTAACCACTATACAATTCAATATAACTATTTAAAGATATAAGTTTAAAAAATATTAATTTGTGTACAACCCCTCATCTTTTAGCTTCTCTTCGACAGGAGCTAAAATTCTGCTCTTTGTAATGCCGATATCTTTCTGAATACTACTGATATTGAACTGAATATTGTTATATAAGTTGCCCTATATATCTGGCTTTAAAGTTGTGAAAGAAAAATTACGCTATGTTTCGCGCATGCGCGGTAAAACATTATTTACTAAAAATGCTCATAATTCCTGTAATATTCAACAATTCTTTTCCAAAGTTTTACACAAATGCTTCTCTAACATATTGTCATCTTTTCTGTTAGTTTCGTATAATATAACAGAAAACTCTGCATGTTATAAGCAAAAAACAGGTGGAAAAATTTGAGATTTTTTAAGAAAACCTTTATGTCTTCCCAAATATTTGAGCTGAGTTTACAAAAATTCCTGTAAATATTATGCACATTAAACATTACCATTTCTGAAAGTTTCATCTTGTTATCTGTATTCTGTGAAGCGGGGTGGGCCAAACACCTTTTTGTCTTCATCAGTTTGTAGACGGTCCCCTAATTGCCCTCAGGACCGAATCTTCAATGTAAAATGTGAGTTATTGTCTATTCTTTACATGTCCGAAGTTTAATGGTAGTCGGTTAAACCATTCCGGAGAAATTCTAAAAAATGTGAAAATTTGCAAGTGTCCGGATACTTTTGGGCATATAGTGTATATATATATGTGTGTGTGGGTGTGTTGCTTTTGTGTGAGGATGATGATTCCCTCTTTACTCTTTTTCTGTATCTGTACTGACGGACTATGTGTCCAGATGCCCTGTGGGGTGAGATATCTCGAGGTGAGATCGACTGACTTTATAATAAATACCTTTTATGCATTCTTGGTCTGTTTTTATGCTCTGCCCTGCTCTTATGCTGCAGCTTCTGATTTTCCACAATTTTATGCCTGACTTCTTCGGCATGAAATATATCAGATTTTACATTCCAGTTGTCATGGGTTCGATTCCCGGAGAGGGATTAGTTGTTCTTTGCTAGACAACTGTCCAACCTCTGCAGCAGGAGACTCGTTAAAAAGGGAAGAAGCATCCTTCTTGGGGATTTTGTAACGTAATAAAAGCTTCTTAATTTCCTGCGTGTATATCTTTCATTGGTAACTTCCTTAAGTTGAAAGTAACTAGTCATCAAAAGTATCAATAACAAAGTTCCATATCCGAATCTGTTTGATATTTTAAAGTTGTGTTAGTATTTGCTCACAAATGTATTTGATCCACGAAGTTTGAATAACTTTTATTTCATCGTTCTGCTTATTAGAAAAGGGAAGCGAAACACCCCTCGGCTATAATGTATTGTAATATAATAAAACCTTCTTGTTTTCTACGGGTTTTTTTTGTCGTATTGTGACTTCCTAAGTTGAAATTGATTAGTTGCCATAGGCAGTCTAGGAGCAATCTAGTTCCATATGCAGAATAAATGCAAAACCAAGCGAATATCTGAGAACGTTTGGTCCAATGGATTTAACTAATACCAAGCCCACATATATTTGGTCCTTGGACTCAAAACCGAGATTATACCACTAGGATATAAAAGCCATTTATTCTACATTAAAAACAATTTTAAAGAAAACAGAGTAGTTTATTTATAAATGTGGATTAAATAACATTTCATTTAATACGAATTTCATTCCAAAACTTAACTTTTTCAAATTTCCTGAAGGGCTTTACATCGTTCTGATATATTAAGATACAAATATTGAAAGGAATCGTAACGCATGGGAAGTTAAAAAAGTATTTCAGACACAAACAAGACGAATGGCGTTGGATTTCCTCGGAAAGAACTAAGTTTATCGTTTATCAAAGAATAACTTTTGGGAAAGAAAAGCCGAAAAAAGGGTGTGAATTTTCACTGCAGCAGATGAGTAATGATCCCAGCTTCTCTGACAACATAGATCCTCCATCATAAAAATTACTCAAAGGTTTCTGCAGTCAGGTACGAAGCCCAAAATCTCACACACACAAAGTAAAATTCCAGAAGAATAAATAACTCCCAGCTTTTTAAATTCGCATTTTTCACATTACTTATCTACAATTTTTCATTCCCTCTGACAAGTATAGTGATTAGACAGGAGGAAAATAACTTAGTTAAAAGAAATAGCTCCTCTTGTTTAAAAACGCAAAGATCTACACCGTTACACATTATCGACTCTACAAGCGCTCGGAGCAAAACGAGGGATATAAATTATTCATAAAAGTTCGGTTTCATGCGTTATTTGTCCAGCGGAATTCTTGGGGGTTTTTTCTCACCTTTTACCTGTCAGTTAAATGTTTTCTTTTAAAATAAAATATTTAGTTTAAACAGAATAATTCGCACGTTTGCGCTTTTAAAAGCGCTTAAACACAAATAAAAATGTTTGAGGTGAAAGATGTTGAAAATAAAGAATTCATTATTTTGACAAAGCTGTCTGAAAAATATTTTATTATGAATATTTTGGTATCGTCTTGGAAGTTGTATCTGTAAATTAAGTTCATAAATGTTAACAGATAAATTATTCGTAAAAAATATTTTTCCATTTATTTCTGGTTTAAATAAGATAATAAATTTTGTCAAGTAAAATAGCGAGTCTATATGATCAACTGTTTGAACATTTTTATAATAAACAGAAAATTTGTTCAATATATTCATGTTTTTCCATGTAAAGCCACTGAGAATAAATGTTTAATTCCAAACCTTGAAAATTGTTTTTATTTCGGCTATTGCTGTTTATTTACGAATTGTTTGAAACTTGAACATAGTAGTAAAAAATGTTAATACTATTCAGTGGTTTTCCATTATTTATTCTGATTTATTTATATATTCTTTTTGAAGTATCCAGAATGTTTTCAACTTGAATTTTGTGAAATCATTTAAAACAAAATTATTCATTTGTTAATTTAAGAAGTCTTCAAAATATCACTATTTTCCGTATTAGAAAAATCAAATGAAGTCTATTCATGCTCAAGTGATGAACATAAAATATACCACGGCAATCTTATTTTAAGATCCGTTGCTCATTTTTCAGGAGGAAAAGAGTAAGACAATGGGCATTTAGATGCTTTATTGATATAACATTTTCTTATGTTATGTGACTAGAAATTGTCACGATTAGACTTCATTAAACTATCTAAGAGACTGCTACAAACTTGTTGCAGTTCGTTAAAGACAATTCTTAAATTGTCTCTAATGAATAGTGAAATATTGAATGAATGTTTTATCTTTTGGTATAATTATTATTACAAAATAAATCCTTCTACGCCACTTTGTATGTAGCAAATTTCCTTTTCTCTGAAATGTGCTCCCCTCTAATGGCTTTGTTCCATAACTGATGGCTGATGGGAACATCCAGCATTGAAGACGATGACTACCAATATCGTATATACTGGTAGATACTGAGAGAAAAAACAGACTAGATAAAAATAAACACATTCAAAATTAGCAGAAAGATAGCAGAATCCATGTTGTCTATATGCCATGTCATGAAGGTGTCACTGGAAGAGATATTTATAATTTAATCCCAAGAGTCAAAATGCGTATGGAACCATGGAGAAGAGAGGAAATAATCATCTTCACTGGACACGCCCCGTTTCCTATTTATCTCTACTGATTTAGTTTAATAACTTTAGAGTATTGTAGCTGTGGAGGCATAGGAAGCAAGTTACATTATGCAACTGAATGTCCATTAACAGAATCTTGACATCTAAGGAAACCTGCGTCCCATCTTATTTATGTTTGGTTACGGCAAGTTGCTAGTAAGCAACAGTCAAGAAATAAAATTTATAATATTGTTATGTTTATGCCTGCCAACAATCAGCTCTTCAGTCCAGATCCTTAAAAATTTGATCTGCCAACTGCTCTCTCCTACTTCATTCATTCTTTGAGTAAAAAGTCCAATAATGAACCTGAAAAAACAAGATGAAGATGGAAAAAAACATGAAGAAAGTCACTCTAGTGATACCATGGACTCTATTACTGATAGAGACACTTTTAGCGATATTACCGATACTTCTGATATTATTTAAGTTTCCTTGTTTTAGTTATTTAATTTATTTCAAAATTCTTCTTTTTCTTTAGGTGCTAAATTGCTTTTTATATTTTTTTTCTGGTTTGCTTCCACTTCACGTCCATCAAAACCGATTACAAAGAATTATGATGACCCTATATACGGGGACGTGAAGTGGTGTTATATATATGCCATGTCGTGATGACCCTACTTAAAAAATCACATTAATTCACGTTACTCCACAGTAGCATGACAACCGTAACTGCATAACCGTAGCATACTATTGAACATCTAAGTGCATACTATCCTATGCTGTGCTGTGATGTCACATCCATTTTCCTCTCAGATGATGTGCAGTAGATTTCAAAATTATCACTTCTATGAACAATTGTTATTTCCTTGAAATTTGCAAATCTCGGATAGCGTTGTGCCAATATGTTACAAGCCATTTATGCAGTCATTTATATATTTTTCCCTTTCAAATAAGTATTTACTGTCTCATACACATCTTAACTAAGGGAAGTGGGGGTAAGAGTGCGCAGGGAATTTTTCCCCTGTTGGCAACAGTGCAAGCAGAAGCGAGTGTGATCATATCAACACGTGTGTTTTCAGCTCTCTCAAGAGACCGCCATTATTATTTTCATCCTTGCTGTCTTTTATTTATCAGGTAAGATATGATTTCGTTATGTTAGCATGTAATTTTTCTGCGAAGAAATCTTGATTTTTTTTGTAAATAAAGGACTAATGCTTGCATTCAAAGTAAATATCATTATGAGGTTTGTTCCCTTCCGAACAACGTGTCTACATTAGAATTTAACTTTAGTGAATTATATGGTCATTTATGGACGGTTTAGAGAAGCAATACATCCGCGGCTAAAAGGACGCACAGACCAGATATGTGTACTCTTATCCGCTCTGTAATTTGAAGCGGCAATTCCAACAAAGCATTTTATTTTAAAATTATTATTATTATTATTAAAAAAATGAGATTGGGGTAATAATCCGAAGTGATGTTGTCTGGAGAAAAAGTTTCCTGCTCATAGAAAATTCAATATGGATGAGACTGGTATCTCAACAGTCCCCAACAGAATACCGAAGGTGATAACACCAAAAGGCGAAAAAACTGTTTGTAAAATTTCTAGTGCAGAAAGAGCTCAAACAGTCACTGCTGTATGATGCATGAGTGCTACAGGAGTTTTCGTGCCGCCTGCATTGATTTTCCCTAGAAAAAAAATGAATCCTCTTTTGTACAAAGGTGCACCCAATGGAACTTTGCCCTTGGTCAGCAACACTGGTTACATGAATTCCCATTTGTTCATTGACTGGCTGAAACATTTTGTCAAGCATGCTAAACCGTCTGCAGAAGACCCTGTTATGTTAATAGCAGATAATCACACATCCCACTTCTCATTACTTGCAGTTTTGTTCTGTCGAGAGAATCATATAATATTTCTTACTCTTCCACCACATGCGAGTCATGTGCTACAGCAGTTGGATAAATGTTTCTTCCCCCCTTTGAAAGCTTTATACTCATCTGAAGCTGAAAAATGGCTTGTACAAAATCCAGGAAAAGTAATAACACTGTACGAAGTTTCAGGGATTTTTCAGGAAGCTTATAGCGCCAAAGCTAGGGCGCAGAAAAAGCTTTCCTAGTTACACGTATTGAGCCATACAATCCTGACATTATAAGTGAGGACTGCTATTCTCCTTCATTAGGTAACTTTAGCGCCTTTGGATAAGAATTGCATAGTTGCAGTTGCACCTGAAGAGCATGAAGTCTCACCTTCCACTTCTCAGATATATGTCAGTATCCAGTTAATCGTGCCGCTTCTTCGACATGAACAACGAGGAGCTAAAAGGAAAAGAAAATCTAAGATCATGACTTCGTCTCCATTCAAAAATTTGTTAGAGAAAAACGAAAAGGATAAGGTGGAATTAGAGGAAGCAAAAGCCAATCGAGCTCGTAAGAAAAATAAAAAAATGGGAACAAACTGAAAAAGGAAAAGCCCTGATCAAAGAAAAAACTCATTCTGAATTCTGTCGAAAACCCAGTTCCCTCAACAAGTTCGACAAATAATGAGAGGACAATATGCCAGGCTGCGATCAAACATATGATGAAGATTGGATCCAGTGTGGAAAACATGTAAGGAGTGGTGGCATGAGGAATGTTCCAATTACGAAGGCAGTGGAGCATTTGTATGTGACTATTGCTAAATTTTCAGGGTGCGTACTCTTGGCCTCACGTCCTGAGTTCTCTTACCCGCCACGTCGGGTAAGAGTACGCATTTGGCATTTTTTTCCCTTGCGTTTCATAATATATATTTTTTTAAAGCTAAAATTTTCATTTTTTGTGCCCTTCTTTCTAAGTTAATAAACTATGATTCAGTATATTTTCGAGGCTCTAACTTTTAAATTTTAATTTTTATAACAAAAAATCCACTAGGTGCGTACTCTTACCCTCCTTTCCCTTAATATAAAACTACGTCTTTTAGGGATGTCAGTCATAAGGCATATATAAGAGAAAAAATAATTAGGCAATACATCAATAAATATAATTATCACTACACATAAATATTTTCCAATGAATTCGACAACCTATAAAACTGATTAGGGAAATTAGAGTCGATAGAAAAGCCCTTCTTTACCACTAAAATTCATTTCAATTTCTTAAAACATCATTTATCATGCGAGCAGATATAAAAAATGCTATGATCTTCCAATGGTACTTACTCAGGGAGTAATAAATAGATGTCGTCATTGGTGATATATTTTGATATAAAGCTCATCCCAAAATCACCGTGGCCCGTGAATGAGAACGATTGATGAAGTGGGGTCGTGTGACTGCTTCGCCCTCCCAACCTAATCCCTTATTATTTCTTAACCTTTTTATCACATCTTTGCAATTGTTGTTCGAACGAAGATGGATTACTGTTGAAGGACGAGAGACAGCGTTCGGCCCGGAAAATCTTCGTCATTCATCACTAAATTAAGATAGAGTTCTCCAGAGCTTAAGTTTCCTTTTTTACCATCATTTTTTGCCTGCCTTTGAAGATTTTTCAAAAAGAGGCATTTCAGGTAAAGCACCATGAAATATTCCCTCCAAGTACAGCTCTGCGCATAACAGTAATTAGATCTGATAGTGTACTTTGAAATTCATTTTTAAACTAACCAGTTTTTTTTTCATTCGACTACATTTCGAAACGGTCCCTTTTTCTTTTTCTGATGTTTGTTGAAATAAAAAAAAATGATGCAACCACTTTTGATGATGAAGAAAGCTTCGGAAATAAAAATGATGTAATCAAATAGAGCTATGTTTTTTGCTCATCTAATCTATTTTTAAAGAATGGAGTAGCACAATATAAGGATTTTTGCTCAAGAACCAATTTATTTCAGAAACGTTCTCCTGAATACTAACTTCATAAAGGA
>BGPR01003873.1:0-28749 GCA_013235015.1 Araneus ventricosus
TCAGGTGTCCTCGAAATCTGATCACAGTTCAAAAATATGAGGCTGGGACAGAAATTGCCTACGTGTTGCTTCACACAAAGCGGGACTTTCATAAAGCTAAAATAATCTGAATTTGTAATTGCAGAGTTTTTAATTTTATCTTAATTAAATATTCGAGTAAAGTTATTAAATGGTTTTCTATAACACTGGTTAAACGATTGTTCTTAAAAAGAAAAATAAAAAAATAAAATTTGAGAAACATTTGTTGTTTTCAAAACTTTTGTTTCAAATATTATAATAAGTATTTCTAGGATTTAGAAGATTTGGCAAAATATCAAGTAAATCGCTCAACTTGGGGTAAGCATCTTCATTTAAACTTTGTAATAAAACTCATCGATCATTTGAAATATTCTATAATAAAAACTTAAGACAGGATGAAATTCACAATTTCATTGTTTCGATGCTAAAAGTTTCTTAATTATAAAATGCTACTGCTGTAAGAAATGGAGTGACAAAATTTTGGTGGTAAAATGAATCAGAAAAATGTATTTACTTTATTAAATTCTTCTTTACATAATTTCTATCTCAGCATTTTTATGAGTTTATGTCCTGTTTCGAAGTATTGTAAAAATTAATATCAGATTCTCTGATGCGGAGATTAAAAATTGCATAAGTTTTTAAACTGCATATTTGTATGTATACATAATCCACTTTGCTGCCAAGCTAATGATCCAATTTTCAAGAAATATAAAAAATGTTTTAGGTAGGATGCGTCGTCATTTATTCAAAACTGGCTGTATAACCCAGCGTTTCTCGGGATAAAAATATTTTCATGTTTAACTTTAGTGAATCTGATAATAAGCCGTTGGAATGACAACGTACACATGAACATTTTTGTAAAATTATATCATGTTTTAATGCTAAAATTACTTGTATGTAGACTATTATAATAACCAAAACTCTCCTATCGTCTGTAACTTTATTTTTAATTAAAATGACAACATCCATATTTTAAGTCTCATTGATCCTTAAGAAAATACATACGGGACCAAATAATTTTTAATACCCGCCGAACCATTTTTTTCATAAGTTATTAAAATTTTGGGGTTAAATGCACAAAAACAACAAAATTTAAGTAAACAAGTGTCAAATGAGATACAAATGAATTAAATTATTTAAAATAGGGAGAAACGCCAAATTTGGACTACATGGATATTTTTTTAATGTGCAGTGATAGAGAAGTAAGACGAAAGACATGAAAAACAAGTAGCACAATTTTTTAAGTAATTATTTTCAGAAATTTTTTTTTTATGAAAATACATTTTAAAATAGGAAAAAAATAGCTTAACAAATTATTTCATCGGTCCAATTAAGGTTTCTTTTTTACTTTGACTTGCTCCACTTCAAATTTATGAGAACTACTACTGGCGATAATTCCTTTCTGAGCCAAAGATAAAAATCGCATTAATTTAAACAATTCAATATAGGCAACTTTTGGGCAACAGTAGGAAAAGAACAAAAATCCCCTATTCGTATCTTTAAATTATTTTAATGAAATTTTAATAATAAATTGTAGCGAAACAAATTTCCTCTCTCAGGATATATATATAATTTTTGTAGTATGTATATTTTTTTCTTTGTTCTTTAAGCACGCCCAGACCGTTTGACTGACCGAAACTAAATTTGGCACATTCATACATTAGCACAAAAGGGAGCTAACGCCGTATTATATTTTTAAAAAATTCGAATTGTATTTTTTTTATTTTTTAATTATTTGTTTTAAATTCAGATATTTTTGGCATATTTTCAACATGTCTTCTCAACATGCCAAAACTTCCTTATTGTAATAAGAGTAATTTAAAGCTTTTGGGTGACGTTCCTGATTTTTTGCATTTTTTTCAAATTTCCGGAAGCGCCTTTTTTTTGCAAACAAAGCGCGGGACACAGTACTATGCTTCAGGTGTTTCAATTATTAAACATCGAAAATCATTTCCCTGTATTTCTCTCTCTCTTTGTCTTTTTATGTTATATTTTGCAGAACACATTTTTATTAATATTTTGTGATGATATGAAAAAAATATGGATCCCGAGTAAGGCCAGGTTATCAGCTAGTAATAACATATTTTCCTAGTTACTTTGCGACAGTGTAAGAGCTTTTTCTGTTTTGTTAGAATAATTTATTGATGATACCTAAATCTAAATAGTTTTTTTGTTAACTGCAAACATGTATCGATTTCTCTTAAAATGAGTTTAGACACAACGTACACGTTGTAACAACATAATTTTCTGTTTTATGGCCTGCATATTTAATAGAATGAAGTTATGATACCAGTCCAATCTAAGCGCTTCGCCGACCAATTTTTTCGACTCTCCTATATATAATATTTTCATTTAAAAGGAGTTGCAACAATAAAGAAAATAATCTTTCTTATGTATGAAAAAATTTTTTATTAAAAAAATATCAATTTAATTTATTACAACGAAAATTTCAGTGAAACCTTCCTTATATTTCACAGTATTCGTGGGCAAAATTTGAAGCAAATCTAATCAGTAGTTTGGACTTCCATAGCATATAAACTACTTCTGAATTTCACTTTTAATCATATAGATAAGTGAATTGTTAATTTTAAAAACATTTTTATTATTGTTCAATACAAAAGATTAAAAGAAAACAAAACTTTTATAAGAGTTTTCTTCGAATTTCGCCAGAAATAATCAAAATCATTATGCAAAGAGCTTTCTTATTGAGTTAGGTTGGATACATTTGATTTTTTAAATATACGTTAGTAACATCATGTAAGTAATTTGCCTACTTTTATGCTATTTTAAATGTTATCTATAAAATTTTGAGTATTTCATCTTCATTGTCCTTTTAAAGACCCGAGACTGTTAGAAAATTAATAAATTAAGCGAATAAGAGAGCAATTTTACATTTATAAAAGCAGTGACGTAGCTGTGATGAGCGGGACTTGGAAAAGTGAGGCAAAATCAAACTTGTAGGAAAACAGTTTTATAACTACGAAGAGAAGCGTCATCACCTTAATCATTGTGTAAAAAAATAATAACGATTGCGATTAATTCATATCTTTCGCCTTTTTTCAGTAAATTGTAAGAAAGACTGGAGTTGAACGCGCAATTTCGCAACCTATTTGCAGAAATCGAGGGCGTCAAACGACGATATGCGTTATTAACTAAAATTATTTTTCACTGGAATATATATATATATAGTTCTGAGGTTGATAATACTTAATTGGACGGCTGATAGGAGTGTACAGGTAATTTGTTTATCTAAGCTAACACACTTTTGTATACCACGTTATTTGCACGGATGTAGAGGTTGTGCGGTCCCGACACACGTGAACACGCCATATATAGTTGTCCATGCGAAAAATATGGTTTCTAAAAATGTAAGTCTGCCAATTTCAGTGTCTGGCCCTGAGCCTGGCAAATACTATTTTTAAAGGGAATTGTTAACTTTCGAAATGCGATGATAAATCCTTTGATATTATCGGAAGGCACGGAATTAAAACACTCTCTCTTCTCACTATATAAGTCATAACAGTAGCTTTCACGACGTTTGGACATAGGTGTGTAATTTGTAACCATGTGCTATTGCACAGTCTCTGTATATTGAGGTTACGTATTAGTAGTACTGGCACACCGACATTCAATCTCGGCTTGAAGGAAGGTGTCCTTGACAATTCTAAGATGTTGAAAGCTCTATAGAATACGATGTTCCTTGTTAATGGTCATTACCGTATCTCCAGATGGATATTCTGTTATATCTCACTGTGAAAATTAAACAAAACATTGAAAGAATAATTCACTAACGTCATTGGATTACTGTGTAAGCAATGACGTTGTTAATAATAATAATAAAGCTGTAAATGCTACGACAACAGGAAAACGGAAGTGTAAAATCTTCTTTGTTGTTTATAGTCAAAGAAAGAAATATTTTCTTATATTAACTTTAACACTGGCAAAAACCCGCGCGAAACAGTAATTTGGCTTGTATTTATTTCATTAAGAATAAAAAATATTGTTAAAAATTACGTTACAAAAATATATTTAAACCTTAATAACAACCAGAAGAAAAATTTCATCGCAATGGAATTAATAGCATAAAAAAGATCATTTTTGGTCTAAAAATGTCATAAAAATAATTATTGTCTAATAAATATTTCAGAAGTTATTAGTAGAAAACGTCTAAGCATTAGACTTAAAAGCGGCTAATTTTCGTTGTTTAATTGAATATCTTAAAAACTAATTAAATCTGAAAGTTGAAAATAGCACCGTTGACCTAGAAATATGCTCTAAAATATCGTGTGTAAATTTTATGCCGCTACCGTTCACCGTTTAGGAGGAGTTCTTGTGACCGACCTACCGACAGACAAACAAATGCATGTAATTTCTGCCTTATTTTATAGATATTTGTAAAGATTATCAAAATGTTCAGAAATAAAGGTTGTAGTGTTGGGATTCTCAACACGCATTCGCCGATGGAGGGCGCTCTCCTCCCCCGAGGGTCTGGGATGGGTTTTGATGAGTCGAGTTGCATTCTTGAAGGCTGGAGGGTCTTGTCGGAAAGCGTCGGCGAGTGAGGCCGGAATCCCAACGCTTATTTCGATTTGACGTAGGGTCCAGACATATCTTTCTGTCTGTGTTGTTACTAGCCGTGAAGGGCCTCAACAATTATTTCCATTTTGCTATTCTGTCCGTATTCAGTGTTTGTCTAGTCTTCTGTGTTGTCATCTAAATAAACTTGTTTGTGTTACATCACTGGAGCATGATAATCCTTTGAAAAGAACCCACACCATAAAAAGGGTTACCACAATCACAAAGGTAAATTAGTTCAAAGTCTAACCGTTGCCTAGCAACGGAGGAGCTATAAATTTGCGTTATTTCCAAATCGTCTGCACGTAATTAAAGTTATTAAAATTTAAAAAAATAATAAAATTGAAGGAAAACTGTCACAGAAATAAAATTGGTATCATTGAAAAGGTAAATGTTTGAAATTTAAGATGGCATAGAAATAATTTTTATCGGACAATTTGTTCCAAAGTTACAGGGAAAAAAGGATCATTGATTTTAAAATTAACTTATTCCACATGTTTTCGCATTCCTGAAGGATAACGTGACAGTTGATTCAAAAATAAAATAATCTTCATCGCGAATCGCGGAGTCAATGGGATTTCTTTGCTAATTATTTAATTTTAATCTGTCGTCAAAAATAATTAATTTATCGTGATTTTACCTACCCTATGTCCGTTCCTGGGTTTCAAGCTACAACTCTGCCAATTTTCAACCAAATCGGTTTACCGTGAAAGCGTAACAAATAGACAGACAGACACACTTTCACATTTATTATATTACTAGCTGTAACCCGCCACTTCGTGAGCGAAGAATTTGATTTATTATTTTTTTAATTCACGAATGGAAATGTTTTGTTGCGTTTTGAAAGGGGAAAGGAAAAGTTCTTACAGTTGATAATACTTAATTGGACGGCTGACAAGAGTGTACTATACGTGTATGCTGATATAGTCATGTAAATTGTTTATCTATGCAAATACACTTTTGTATTCCACGTAATTTTCACGGATGTAGAGGTTGTGTGGGCTGGACACACTTGAACACGTCACATATAGCTGCCAATGCGAAAAATATATTTTTCCCATAAATGTACGCCTACCACATTCAGTATCTGGCCCTGAGCCTGGCAAATGCTATTTTTAAAGAGATTTGTAACCTATTGAACTGAGATGATAAATCCTTCGGTATTATCGGAAGGCATGGAATTAAAACACTCTCTCTTCTCCCTATATCAGTCATAAAGCACTCTCTCTTCTCCCTATATCAGTCATAAAGCACTCTCTCTTCTCCCTATATCAGTCATAAAACACTCTCTCTTCTCCCTATGTCAGTCATAACAGTAGCTTTCATGACGTTTGGACCTAGGTGTGTAATTTGTAACCGTGTGGCATTCCTCAGTATCAGTATATCGAGGTTACGTATTAGTAGTACTGGCATACCGACTTTCAATCTCGGCTTGTCGGCAAGTGCCCCTGACAATTCTAAGATGTTGAAGAGCTCTACAAAATATGATGTTCTTTGTTAATGCCCATTACCGTATGTATATTCTGTACATTGTGGATATTCTGTAATATCTCACCGTGAAAATTAAACAAACCACCGAGAGAATAATTCACTAACGTCGTTGGATCACTGTTTAACCGTATTGAAAGCTGTAAATGCTACGGCAACAGGAAAGCGAAAGTGTAATATCTCCTTTGTTGTTTATTGTCAAAGAAAGAAATATTTTCTTATATTAACTTTAACACTGGAAAAAGTTCTCGCGCGAAACAGAATTTGGCTCGAATTTATTTCTATAAGAATGAAAAGTTATGTTAGAAATTACGTTACAAAAATATTTTTAAGCCTTAATAACAACCAGAGAAAACATTTCATCGCAATGGAATTAATATCATTAAAAAGATCATTTTCTGGTCTTAAAAATGGCATAAAAATAATTGTTGTCTAATAAAAATTTCAGAAGATATTGGCAAAAACCGTTAAAGCATTAGGCTTAAAAGCGATTTAAGCGATTTAGCGGCTAACTTTCGTTATTTAATTAAATATCTTAGGAATTGATTAACTCTGAAAGTTGAAAATAGCACCTTTGACCTAGAAATATGATTTAGAATGCCGTGTGTAAATTTCATGTCGCTGCAGTTCACCGTTTAGGAAGAGTTCTTGTGACCGACCGAGCGACAGACAGATAAATACATGTAATTTCTGCCTTATTTTATGGATATTTATAAAGATAAGCAAAATTTACAGAAATAAAGGTAAATTGGTTCAAAGTCTAATCGTTGCATAGCAACAGAGTAGCTTTAAATTTGCGTTATTTCCAAATCTTCTGCTTGTAATTAAAGTTATTAAACATTCAAAAATTAATGAAAATTGACGATAAAATGTCACAGAAGATAAATTGGTATAATTGAAAAGCTAAAATGTTGAACTTTAAGATGGTATAAAAATAATGTTTATGGGACAATTTGTTTTGAAGTTAGAGCGGAAAAAAGAATAACATGATAGTTCATTTTAAAAATAATTTATTCCACATTTTTTTCATTCATGAAGGATCACGCGACAGTTCATTAAAAAAGAAAATATTCTTCATCGGAAATCGGAGAGTCAATGAGATTTTTTTGTAAATTATTTAATTGTTAACTGTAGTCAAATATAATTAATTTAACGCCAATTCACCTACCTATGTCCGTTCTTGGGTTTCAAGCGACAACTCTGCCAATTTTCATCCAAATCAGTTTTGTAGTTTGGTCGTGAAAGCGTAACAAACAAACAGACAGACACACTTTCGCATTTATTATATTACTAGCTGTTACCCGCGACTTTGTGCGCGAAGAATTTGAATTATTATTTTTTTAATTCACGAATGTAAATGTTTTGTTGCATTTGTAAAAGAGAAAGTAAAAGTTCTGACGGTTGATAATACTTAATTGGACGGCTGACAGGAGTATACTGTACATATATGCTGATATAGTTATGTACATTGTTTATCTATGCTAATGCACTTTTGTATATCAGGTCATTTGCACAAATGTTGAGGTTGTGTGGGCTGGACAAACGTGAACACGCCACACATAATTAGTTGCCCATGCGAAAAATATAATTTTTTCAAATGTACGCCTGCCACGTTCAGTGTCTGGCCCTGAGCTTGGCAAATGCTATTTTTAAAGGGATTTGTTACCTTTTGTACTGAGATGATAAATCCTTCGGTATTATCGGAAGTATTGAAATTAAAACACTCTCTCTTCTCCGTATATCAGTCATAACAGTAGCTTTCATGACGTTTGTATCTAGGTATGTAATTTGTAACAGTGTGCCATTGCGCAGTCTCTGTATATCGAGGTTACGTATTAGTAGTACTGGCACACCGACATTCAATCTCGGCTTGACGGAAGGTGCCCTGACAATTCTAAGATGTTGAGAAGCTCTACAGAATACGATGTTCCTTGTTAATGTTCATTACCGTATCACCAGATGGATATTCTGTAATATCTCACTGTGAAAATTAAACAAAACATTGAGAGAATAATTCACTAATGTCATTGGATTACTGTGTAACCAATGACGTTGTTAATAATAATAATAAAGCTGTAAATGCTACGTCAACAGAAACCGGACGTGTAAAATCTCCTTTGCTGTTTATGTTCAAAGAAAGCAATATTTTCTTATATTAACTTTAACACTGGGAAAAGCCCGCGAGCGAAACAGTAATTTTGCTTGAATTTATTTCGATAAGAATAAAAAGTCTTGTTAGAAATTATGTTACAAAAATATTTTTAAACCTTAATAACAATCAGAGAAAACATTTCATAGCAATGAAATTTATAGCATTAAAAAGATCATTTTCTGGTCTTTAAAATGGCATAAAAATAATTGTTGTCTAATGAATATTTCAGAAGTTATTGGCAAAATTCTTCTAAGAATTAGGCTTAAAAGCGGCTAATTTTTGTTATTTAATTACATATCTTAAGAACTAATTAACTCTGAAAGTTAAAAATAGCACCTTTGACCACCTAGAAATATGCTCTAGAGTGTCGTGTGTAAATTTCATGTCGCTACCGTTCACCGTTTAAGAGGAGTTCTTGTGACCGACAGACAGACAGATATATGTAATTTTCAACTTATTTTATAGATATTTATAAACATAAGCAAATTTTTCAGAAATAAAAGTAAAATAGTTCAAAGTCTAATCGTTGTCTAGCAACGGAATAGCTATGAATTTGCGTTATTTAAAAATCGTCTGCACGTAAAAAATTATTAAACTTTAAAAAATGAATAAAACTTGAAGGACAAAAGTCACAGAAGTAAAATTGATATTATTGAAAAGGTACAATTTCGAAATTTTAGCTGGTATAAAAATAATGTTTATCGAACAATTTGTTTCGAAGTTACAACGGAAAAAAGGATCACGTGATAGTTGATTTTAAAAATAATTTATACCGCATGATTTCGCATTCCTGAAGAATCACGTGACAGTTGATTGAAAAATAAAATAATCTTCATCGGGAATCGCGCGCGCTGAGTCAATGGTCTTTGTTAATTATTTATTTGTTGTCTGTCGTCAAAAATAATTAATTTAATGTGATTTCACCTAGCATATGTCCGTTCTTGTGTTTCGAGCTACAACTCTGCCAATTTTCATCCAAATGGGTTTTGTACTTTGGTCGTGAAAGCTTAACAAACAGACAGACACACTTTCGCATTTATTATTAAGGATTAAGGATATATATTTATTACCCGTCATAATATGACGGGTAAAAACTGAATCTTCATTCAAGGGATTTCCCGTCAATTTTGACGTGTTTATATAGATATATACAGGGATGAGATTCTTCCGCCTTTTCGCGAATTTCCGCTTTTTTTTATTTTGAAGAAATTCCGCTTTTTTGTCTTTTTTCTCTCAAAATTTCGTTTCCCCCTCCCTGCAAAAATTTTCTTTTTCTTCCGAAAATTCCTCTTTCACACAAAGAAAAGAAATCTGTTTTCGAAAGAAAATTCTGGGAAAATATGCTCGACCCTGCGGCTTAACTCCACCGGCTAGGAAACTAGCTGATTCGTCTTCTACTGACGAATCAACTTCATATCGGCAGGCTCTACAAGGATGAACAATTCAACATTCAGTGCCATTCAAAGCATTAAATACCACCTTTTTGCAGAAAACAAAACCTCTGTGGCATATTTTGCAAAAAAAAGTGTTTTTTGCATGAACATGTTGAAAAAAAATGAGTTGGAAATTTAATGTCATCTTGTAGGGCATACCAAGATGAAGAAATAAAAAAAATGAACAAAAACAAATGAATAAACTACATAAAGAAAGAAACTCCTGTCAAAAGAAGCAGCTTAAAAGTTTCGTGCAAATGCAACAGAAAAGCAGAGAATAAGACATAAATAAAAAAATAAAACATGATTTACCTAGGCATTCTAGAGATAGTGTAGCCCCGACAACTATGCCAGTAATTAAACAGGGAGATACTAATGAAGACTGTGCAAAAACTTTAGCCTCTACTGAAAATAAACTTGCAGAGGATGCAAACACATCCTTTATTGAAGAAAAATCTGTCAAAGATAGGAGGCCTCCAAAACAAGGGGTGAAGCGTGTTAATGGAGATCTGTTACCAACAAAGGCCACGCAATTACAAAAACGGAAGAAAACCAATTCTTTAACAATTCAGGACATGTTTCAAACGGTTTCAAATAGCAATAATGCTAAATGAATCCTTCATTGTAACTGTACAATATCTCGGCCCCTCTTGCTTTATAAGGTGCAAAATCATTGTGCTGTTACTTTTGCAAAAAAATATAAAAATAAAAGAAATAAAACAGAAATCAGTATATGATACATTATTATAATTTATAAAGAGCTAATACACTTTACACAATTGCATGAAGCAAAAGAAATTATTTGTCCTTATTTTTATTTATTTTTTGAGCTAACTTTTATCAAAAGGCTATTAAATATAATTCTTCTCAGACTTCTGTTGGGTGTATGTTGAATCGCAGTGATGTACAGATGGTAAATGTTTTAATGTCTAATTTTGTATTTTCTGATGCACCTGATGATGTGTTAAACTTGTTTGTTAACTTTTAATGTGAATGATTTAATAATAATTCAATATTCTTTTTCTTACTTATACATACTGAATTAGAAATAATTAAGTTATTAATTATTATAGTGTAATATTTTCATCATATTGCGTGTTCTGATGCTTTACTTCTTAAAACATCTTTCACGTATAAATTATGGTACAAATGTTTTGCTCGCGTATGATTTCAGTCTTTTTGCTTTTTTGTCAATCTCATCCCTGTATATATTCGAGAGTAATGTTTAACATTGATTTAACTCAAATAAAATAAAAATATGTTTTATGACAGGAATTTTTTTATTTACATATTATTTACATGTTTCTTTATTCAACAACCTCTTGTTAAACAACATTCCCTGTGAAGTATTTTTCGTTGTTTAACATTTTTTCCTTGTACTTCAGATGTCTTTGTGTAAATTTTAACGCGATTGGGGTTCCTAACCTTGAAAGTGCAACATAGCTGTCCATGTGAAAAGACATACTCTTCGAAATAAATTACAACCTGATCGAAAGATTATCCCTAAGATTTGTTGATAGTCATCGCGTGAGCTGGAATTAGCGGGAACTGGCGGCGCTTGAGAACGAATGGCAGATTCACGTCACTGGGAGCTTATTCAATTCTTGATAAGAAAACAACGCAGCCACGATTACATTCAGATACAATTTTCTGACTTATGAAATTTTCATGGAGACAAGTAATTAATAAGCGAGTGCCGTTACAAAGTCCTTGTTTGGGATTTAAGTTTCTGAGCAACATGACGATTACTCCTTTCTTAAGCATCAATGCGTGGAGTGGCATGCCTGATGGAGTTAAATCATGTAGAAATTCAGGTGGATAGTTTTGCTGGTCGTTCTGATTTTCGGATATTATTGAATCGGAGCTGTAAAAGGTACGTGGCTCACCGTGTAGTTTCGCGATGATTGACCTATTAATTTCCAGTGTCTTCATGTTAGTTGGAGCTAGAATGACATCCTTTGCTAGTTGTTCGAAGTCCATGTCGTTCAAGTTTTCGCTGTAAATGGCTTCAATCAGGTTTTCTTCTAATGCCATTTGCTGAGGTATTTCGATGGAATCGCAAGGTAATCCTGAAATTTCAGGAAGATTGCCTGATCCGATGTTCAATAGCCACATGTTGTGCTCTGTTTGTCCAGCTCAGCGAATATTTGTTGTGAGTGACAGGTGAGTGAACTTGCTGCAAAGTGGGTGTGATTTTATGCAAATTTCGATGACATCTGCTCATGTACCTCTTGGAACAAATGGAAGTGTCTATCTGAAGTCGCCTCCGATTATTATAACTTTGCCTCCTAAAGGCTTATCGTTATTCAGCAAATGTCGCAAAAGAGAGTCAATACAACGAAGACCGTCTTTTGTGAGCATCGTAATTTCATCAATAATGATGAGCACTGCTTGACGCAGTTTATCTGCTTCCGGAGATGTTGGTCTCATTGACGAAACTGATGTGTCTAGAAGAGGAACTGGTAACTTAAATCCACTATGAGCAGTTCTTCCACCTTTCATCAGTGCTGCTGCTATGCCAGTTGTTGCGAATGGAAGTGCAATGCGTCCTCCTTTACCCCGAATGAAAGATAATAATGTTGAATAGAGAAAAGGTTTGCCAGAACCTCCAGGGCCATCCAAAAAAATATCTATCGTTTTCATTGTTGTTCCCAATAACTCTGGTAATCGTCTCGAAGTCGGTCAGCTGTTCTCTATTCAGAGCTCTATGTGGCCTCGCGTTATCGTCCATTAAAATGAACTCAGAGCCAACTGCATCCCTGAAAAGGCGATCGTAGGGCTCCAAGAGGGCTACCTCACACCAGTCACAGTGCCTCTTTCAAAGACGTGGAGAGGTGTTCGGCCATCCAACATGATGCCTGCCCAGACCATTAAACCCCCTCCGCCATAATGGTCGATTTCGCGGACATTGGAGGGTAGGTAGCGGGTCCCTGGTTCTCTCCACATGAATGTCCGGCGATAATCAGTGTTTAGGCTGAAACCGGACTCATCAGTGAAGAGAACGGTCGCCTATTGATCCATACTCCAAACTCTATGCTCTCTGCACCATGCTAAACGGACTCTCCTGTTCGTAAAATTGAGCGGGACGCAAACAGCAGGTCTTCTTGTAAACAGCACTGTCTCATGAAGTCTTTTGGAAACAGTCACCCTTGTTACACGGGTTCCTGTGGCTGCATACAAGTCACGGGAGAGCTGAGAAACTGTAGCACCCCTGTTACTCCTCGCTATAATGGACAAATAACGATCTTCTGTTGGCCGTGGTGGCTCTTGAACGACCTTGCCCAGGCTTTCTCTCGATGGATCCGGTATCCTGCAACTGTTTCTATAAGCTACACACGACGATGGGCGTTAAATTAAACTCTCTACAAATCTGGACTTGAGACTGGCCTGCTTCTAGCCTCCCCACAATTCGCCACCTCATTACATCATCTAAACGTTGGTGGTTACTCATTTTTACTGTTACAATTTGAATTTTACCGATTGCTACAAAATAACACCAAAACATTCGCCGAGGTGAGCTAGCGAACGAAAGGCGTCTTACCTTACGTGCGCTTATCAAGCCTGTTTCTCTACTAGCTCCACCTACACACACGTGGTCGCTTACGTATTTGATTACATTCTCGTACAAGATTTGCATTCTCGTCTGGAAGCAGTGGTTTTACATTCAGTTCAGTTCTTTTCATGAAATTCGATAAAATATGCAAATTCTCTTAATTTATTTCACCAGTGTATATATTATTTTTAGAGGTTTATTTAACTTCTAAAGAAAGGACAGCATGTTGTAAGTTTCGCTCGGATGGCAAATTTGCAGCTACGTCACTGCTTTATAGGAATATTAGTATGCCAAAATCAGATTTATTTGTATCAAATACTGTGTTTTATTATATTAACGTTCGCTTTTGAAGCTATGAAAAAGTTACTTAGAGCATTGTTGCAATATTAGGACAAGAATTCTCAGTTAAAACAAAAAAAGTTGCTGAGATCCTTTAAATGAACTACTAATTTTACAGGTAAATAAAATCCAATATTAGATTTTCAAATTATAAATATTAAATTCCAGGGTTTCATTACCAGCAAACCTTTTATACTAAACTTGTCTATGACATTTTCAACAATCAGATTTACTTGGAAATTTTTTTCTGTTTTAAACCCTCAAAAACATCCTGTTTTCAAATAGTCGTAAGAGTTATTCAAAATCTCCTTTATCTATACGGGTTTTTGTAAGCACAAAAGAATATTATCTTTATTACTATAATAAATGCGAGCCGAAAAGTTATCGCATTAATTGGAAAACCAAGACTCACATTTACTTTTCACTTTAAAATCCAAAATTAATTACTGACATTTATGTCTAAAGAGGTTTCGATGCACGAACTTTTGATATATGTATTAACCCTCTGACTCCTAGCAGCCCTCAAAATCTTACTACCTTTGTATACGGAGGTTTTGTTGACATATGGATTCGTGAAATGGACTCGTCCGACTTCTCCCCTTTTCTCCTCACAGTTGGTGGTCGAAAGCCCACTGGGGCGTGACCCTCGGGTAGAGACTGGGGTCGCTAGTTGAATGATACAGTCCTGGATGAGAACATAATGGGATTTTTTCTATTGTTACCACGATAGTAGGGGTTTATAATATTTTTGTTTTTAATGTCATTTTGCTCAATATATTCAAACAATTTATTTAATTATAAAATAATGTGGAGTACCGTAGTTGGGAAATGAAATTTGCCATGGATATTTATATTCTTTTTACTAGCTATTTGATAAACTTTTGGATTGTAATTCTTCACAATTCTTTTTCACAAAAATGGTATCCCTTTTAAGAGAGATAAATTAACCTGTTGCATCCTAAACTGGTAACCTTCAGAAATGACTAAGAATAAAAAGGGAATATTTTGAACATCCCCTTCGGAATTCAGTTGTGTCCTGTTCAATCCACGCTGAACAAGAGAAAATAAGCTCATTTACAAAGCAAGGCTCCCAATTCTATAGCAAAATCTCTCTGACACATGTTCCAGTAATTTTACCACTCCTTACTAGATAAATGATTCTGAAATAGACTGTAAAGGCCAGATGTAGCGTTTTCTTTCCTTGGTCATTTTTAACGCTAATTATAGCGACATTCGGTGATTGATTTGATGGTACATTTTGTAATGACAACACAACAGGTTAACAGACTTCTTTTCACATAGAGAGACATATGTTTCTGTATGAAAAACACAAGCTTCTTTCTTAGACTAGGGGAGAAATATAAACAATTTTAAGTGAATTTATTTTTGAGAAAAGCGCAAATGTTTGTAAGAAATAAAATGGAATTGCGAACGTCTATATTTCCTTTGTACGAAAAAAGATAAACCAAAAAAACTGAGAGTACTGTAAGTGATTTATATATAAGAGTATAACATATAGATGGAATATAGTAAATGGATTTAACTAACAAAACTGATACACCATTCATTATATCTCACAATAGTTGATTCGAGATTAAAGTCTTTGCGATTAATTGAATTTCAACTAGTATTTTTAATACCTAATTTATAAGAAAAGAATTTTTTATTAAATAAAAAGAATATAAAATAAAGTAACTTATCAGCAATATAAGCAGCAAACTCAGAAAGTAGTAAATCTACTGTGTTAGATTCGGTGGTTTTTATCATATTTTAAAATTGTTTGAGGTAAAATATTTTAGTCGAAGCTATTTTTATTTTTTTCTAAATGTTTATTTCGCCGGTAAAAATTCAGTAAAGTTTTTGATTTTTTTTTGAGATTTGCTAAAATTTAATGAATCGACTAAACAATGTTTCCGACAATTTCCAATTTTCCAAATCCTAAATCAGTTTGGAAAGCTTTTTGAGTGAATGTGTTTTAATTATTGGCCCCTCAAATGTCACGTAGAAAAACATCAATCCTTACCTTTTTCTAAAAAATGAAGTTAAATCACTGATATATGATTTTATAATATGACTCTTTATCGCTTAGAAATAAAATTTAATATCTTTATTTAACATGTTATTGACCAAACCATTTACAGCATTGTTTTAAGAAGAAACAAATTTAATAAAAACAATTTTTAACTGTACATTTTTCTTTAGTTGTATATAAGGGAAAAAGCATTTTATTTTAATTATTCCTTACTGATTAATCTTTTTAATTCATTATTATAAATATTATGTAATCTTGAAATAATTTTAACACAAATTTGCAATTATGAAACACCTCTTATAAGGAATTGAAATTTAGTTCATTTAATCGATTAATTTATATTTAAGTTATAAAAATATAAAAATTGTTGTATTGTCATCGAGAAGAAAAATTACAAGAAATTTGAGAAATCAAGTACATTATCAATAAAATTTAGCAGAGCTTTGCGAGTGTTCTGTTTTTGTTTGTTTATATTTAAAATCTTGAATCCTTTAATCAAGCCCAGTGAATCAAAAAATTGCATATTCATGAGTAAATCATTTTAATTATATTTTCTGGAGTAAAAGGTAACCCGTTTTAAACGAATCATTGTTAATCTATTAGCGTTCAAAATGATATTTGTCTTCATTACAAGAAATTCGAAGAAAAACCTACTCTAATAAATGAATTTCTAAGACATTTAAATTTTTATACAGTATTCTTAGCTTTAATATTTTTCATTCAAATAAACACAGATTTAGTAAAAAATATAACAGGTTAAAATTATTTCAGAATCTTATTTTGAAAGTTCAGCGTGTAATTCTTTCTGTAAACATTTGAAGGTTCCCGCAGGAGAAATCAATTCATCACTGTCAGCCATGAATAGCAGACGTTTCCCCTCCCCGAGGAAACCCTTGTGGAAACTCCGCTCTACTACCCAAACCTCTAGTTTGACCCTTGCCCGCCCGAAAATCCGCCTGGCTCGTATAGAACCTACCAAGCCGGCTGGGGCGGGTGTCGTAGTGAGAGTGTTAAATTTTGTATTTTAAATTAAACCTAAAAATTTCAGATAATATTCTCTAAATTTTCCTAATAATTTAAAATAGCTTTTCAATTAATTATGAAAACTTCTTTATTATATATTTTAATTAGGAAGAAAAGTAGCAATTATTGAGTTATTTAATTTTTAAAAATAAATCCGGATTCTCTTAATCAGAAGATTCTTAAATATCACAAGCCTAAGTTTTAAAATGTGCAGTGTGTGACAACTTCAGACTGAATCAACATAAATAAAAGTCATTTCTTAATAGTTATATTTGGTATAAATAACCTATTTTTAATATCTGATTAATTCTCGGAATCTTTTTGCAATACCTGATTCACTGTTCTCTGAGAACGAATATTCGACCCATTCGACGAATATTCGGTTGGTCGAATATTAAACAGATATTTGGCCGAATAAATTCAGGTTAATATTTTTTTTTAAAAATTCTCTTTCAACTGTATTTAATAAAGAATATCGCAGAATTCCTATTCAGTACAGTTATTGAAAATTCTCCTAACATTTATCCAATTTTACGTTTCATATATGTGTAGTTAATAATGTTGCATGTCATTTATCATTGTAAAGCCCGAAATTATGATATAAAAACAATAATTCTTTAGCATTTTCATGAAGAAGTGTGTTTAGTTTGGTTTCCTATATATATATTACAAACTTAAGAAAATCAGTGCTTACTATATACTGTACTTCCAGTAGCTGAAAGGTATTTTCTTGCTAAATTTGCAAACCTTGATTTTTTTTTCACCATTTAAGTGGAGATTCCATCCTATTAAATTTTTTTTTTTTATAAAAATGGGAATTCACTTATAATATTTTTAATTTATCCTCTGAACTTTCTTTTATGTTTCTTATTGCCAGGTTCAGCAATGATGGCTGTATTTCTGTTTAGCAAGTTCAAAAAGAAGAGGGTTTCTCAAATTTTATTATTAGAATTAATATATTTAGAATATTGAAAAATGCATCAATGGGTTAATATTTTTTAAATGTTCAAAAAATTAAAAAATCCATTTTTCCCATTTAAAATTTCAGCAGTATTTTATAATTTTTACTGTCCAGAACCAGTTTATAAAATTTCGCAGGCCCTGAAAAGTGAAAACCACAGAGAAGGATTGTCAAGCTGATATGGGAATGGGACTGATTCATGGACTATGGGGAAAAAACGGACCCCTTAATTGTCTGCTACTTTTATATTTATGACTGATGGTTGAACACATTGCATTCCGGGAAGAAATCATTTGAGGATTTACCCTGACTGGAAACAGGTTCAAGTAATTTTGACACAAGGCACATTTTTCCACAAATAGTTGAGGTATAAGAAAGGCAAAGGTTTAACGTATGTTTTGGGACAATTAATTAAATAGTTAATTTTTCATTAATAAAAAGTGTTAAAATGAACCATATCAATAATTGTTCGAACACAAATTCTGAATCGTCTGCTTTTAAACTTTTCTTTAGTGTTCTTCTAGAATTCTGTTCATATGCTTTAGCAAGAATTCTTCGTATGCATTCTTGTTCTAAAACAATAAAAAAATATATTGTTACAAAATGTGAATTTTTAACACAGTTTAATTTTTGAAAAATTATTAAAATGAGAGCAAGAAATTGAACGATATTGAAATTCTTTTCACTGAAAAGCAAATTTTTTAAAAACTTTAATAAGGTGTAAAAATAGTTTTTGTGAGATATTTTGAATGATATTGCGGATAAACACTATAATCATGTTTAATTTTTAATTACCTAAAATTTCAATTAACTTTTGGACTTCTAAAAGCTGACGCGATCTTCATCTGATTATATAAAATACTTACAAACATAAATAGAAATATAAGAAAATAAAGGTAGATCAGTTCAAAGTCTCACCTTTGCCAGATTATCTATAAATTTGCTTTATTTCAAAATCGTCTATATTTATTCGAATACTTTTTAATAAAAGTTTTAAAAAATTAAGGGCAAATTTCACCTATATGAAATTGGTATCATTGAAAAGGTAAAAGTTTGAAACTTAAGCTGGTATAAAAATATTTTTATGGGATAAATTGCTCCGAAATTAATACAGAAGAACGACAAGTTTACAGTTAATTACTAATTAACTGGATGGTTAATTCATTTTTGCTCTTTGAAAAGATCACAGGTCATCGGCTTTTCAAATCTTTCTCTTGTCTTAAATAATAAGTGAGAAAAGTATTGTTCAAATTCTTCCAGTCGTTTAGAAGATGCGGCACATACATACCCACAATGAATTTTATTTATATTAAGATTTCTTCAAACAAAAGGGGGAGGGAGGGCTTTTGCCTGTTTTATTTTAAACTCTACAAGTACAGCAATATTTTAAGTAGGATTACATAATTGAGTTTGATAAACATTTTTATCCTTCTAATTTAATAATTGAAAAAAAATTCACTGCACAGTATACTATGTTACTAATTACTTAACAAAATTTAATTTGTAAACGGATTGTACGATTAGTGATGTTATAAAAAGCAAGTTTATTATGGCCTGGAGAGTAAAAACTATTGCGCAAGTCTTTTACACACGGCCCCGTGAAACCAACCCCGATATTTACTAACCAAAATTTCAGGTATGGTATGTGGATATTGGAACACTAGAACGGTAGAGCCATATTTGTAACCAACAATAAAGCTTTCATGCATTGTTGAGAATTTATTCAGTTAGTAATTAAGCATTTGTTTATCGCATATATATTTTTTGCAGTGCCAAAACATGCCCTTGAAGTGAATTTGGCACTAGTTTATTTATGTATTTGCTTTTTTAATAATTGGAAAGACATGTTCCGCTTTGCGCAATATACTGATTTTTTTAACATAAAAAGTATTGTAATCACGTATATGAAACACCCAGGTATTTAATTTAAAGGATAAATACAGAGGGTATTTATTTTTCAATTAACTCTATTCATATAAAACATAGGCACTGTTGTGAAATAATATGTTTCTATATAATATAAAGATATATAAAATATAAATTGAGCATAAGGTAAGGTAAAAAAAACTAGTAACACATATGAATCTTTTATAATCTTTTAAATTCTATAAGAACTGAAAAAATGAATAAAAAAAAAAAACTCAATATTATATCATGGATCTATAAGAAGTAAATGAATAATATATAAAGTTATTATAACTTATAATAACTGTTTATATTAACTTATAATAACTGCTTATTAATAACTGCTAGTTATTAAAGTTATTGTAACTGCTTTTTAAAAATGAGAATGAATTGAACTAAATTTTTAAAAGAGAAAATGCTAAGTTTGGCTTTAAAATGAAGGATACAATTGTTTGTAATTCTCTTTGGATTAATTAGTCAAATTATAAGATATTGCTGATAAAAAGTTAGCAGTTCTAACAATTTTTAAAAGTGAATTATTCTGAAAGTAATATTCACTCATATTACTTCAAACAAAGATTATTGCCTGCTTTGAAAGGTTAGAAAAGTCGTATAGCATGAACGGAACGATAAACATGAGCATATTTTGTACTAAGTGTATAAACCTCAAAAGAGACTATGTTGAACAATATTTTTTTTACAACTTAAATATTGTAATAAATAAACAATATTTATTTCGTAAAAATTATGTTCTTCTACTTTTTGAGCAGACTAATCGAATAATTTTCATAAAGACGGCTCATTTCCCGATGCAAGCTGAGCAAGGTCTGGATCCTAACTTTATATATTCTCGCTTGCAATTTACTGTTTAGTTTTTAACTGGTGAATTTCATAAGCATTAATCTGCTGTTTTGATGGCATCTTTTACAATCGAACTCCGACTTCTCCGGCATCCGCTTTTATCAAAATTTAATTCTTCTAATTCTATTTCTCTCTCTATTTTCAGTTTCTAAATTCCGTACTCTTCTTATCTGCCTTTCTCTTATTTTCATTCCTGTTTTCTCTCTTCAGATTCTGGTTCCGCTTTCTTTTCTCTCTTATATAATGATATCTATCTTATCACGTACGAAGGTTTTGTCTTGTTCGACTCGTAATTTCTGCATTTGAAATCTTATGAGATCCCTGGAATAACTCTTATTTTTTGAACGACTTAAAGCATTCATGATTCCAAAAATAAGTAACATTTTAATCTTTAAAGTAATTTTTTCTCATTTAAAACTTTCATTCTGAGAGAATCAAAGCATATTCAACCCAAATAAAAGAAATTTTAAATCATCGTAAGAAAAATTAAATATTTGAAATTTATCATCCATCAAAATAAATGCATAAGAATGTAACTGCTTAACATAATCTCTTCAGTTGTAATTTAGAAAAAATAAAGTGGTTTTTTTCCTTTTACTATTGTAAAGGGTAGCTCATAAATAAAATGTCAAGCCTGTAGATGAAAAATTAAAACAGTTTTTTCATGTTGGGCATCCGTACAATACTGGGTATTTCAATTGAAAAAAAACTAATAATCACACAAATTTCATTGTAAAATGGTTGCCAATGGATAGTAAAATATTGCAAAAGCATTTTAAATGGGGAAAAAATATATTAAATGTAAGAAGTTTCTTGAAGAACAAAATTCACGACCGAACTGTAACTTGCGAAGAACGAAGATTCTTGGAGTTCTTTTGAAAAAAACTAAATAAATAAAGTGATTCCATCTCCAAAAAGGAAAATTCTTGCTAAGATTACGATAACGAGACAGTCGAAAATCAAATAAAAACTCAGCTTGCAGTTTAATCAGTTATGGAATTAATAGGAGCATTTTAAAGTTGATGTCCGGAACCCTTTCTGAAGGTGATAGAATAACATCATATATACAAAACAACATATTCCACATAAACTTTACTAAACTTTAATAATATACTGTTAAACTATAATAATAATAATAATTTGATCACTATAAGTAGAATAGCAGAATTAGAAAAATCATGCAGCTAAAAATATGCATTTTTATAAATAAATTAAAATTGAAAATATTATAAAATATTAAAAATAATGAAAGAATCAAATTTGCTTGCCATCATATCATTGAAGCTAGAACACTCACCTTCTTTCCCGATAAGCATCCTGTCTTTTGAGATATCTCTGCATATCAACAACGGCTCCCACCACTATGCACAGTTTGAGCTGTAACATCTTGGCGATGTATAGCTAGTGTTGTGTTATTTATCTGATGTTAGTAAAACAAAGAGCAAACGGAATTATCTACACATTTTTAATTTAGTTAATTTCTCTTGGTTAGAATACCGGGATATATTAACACTAAATATATATATTCTTTTAGCTACATAGGATTTCTGCTCAAATCTGTCATTTCTACCGCTCTTTCAGCTACCTTTTCTTGCAGCGACCGTTGGGGATTTCTTGTGGTATCGAACTGTCGACTCCTTACAACAGATATCCACCCTCCTCTACTCTCTTTCTTTCTACCAACAATCTCATACTGGGGCGAAAAAGTTCGTTTTTCGGCCAGCTGTACAGGGCCGACACGGACCTACTTTTTCTGCTTTATTGGTATCGCCTTTCCATTATAAACTGCCAATCACAGCTTTTGGATGTGCTCGATTTGACAACAAAAATGGCATTTACCAGAGAAACTCTAAATCTTTTTCTTACAGGATCTGCGCCTGTGCATCGCAAGAGAATAAAGGTTTCGTCTGTTTATCAAACTTTTTCATTTTTTTAGTAGATTCCCTGCATTTATACCTCGTCCCATAATATCATTTTCCTTTTAAAAAGATTTTGCCATAGCCAATAGCACGGCTCGAAAAAATCAAAGTATTTAAGATCTTTTTGCGCTAGTACGCAAAAGTTATAAATACCCATCATTAAAAAGTGTGCAAAATATTATAACTCTGACGTGATATCTCCTGCCGCCTCAATGGGCCTAAGTTTGTGAAAATTGGACTAAAATGGTTAAAATTCAAAAATTAAGAAATAATCTAATATTTCCTTGAGTGTTTCGTGGTAATGCTTAAAAGTTATTATTTTTTAACAACACCTTTATAAAATTTTAGAATTATAAGTTAACATATTCTGCCGTCTCAACTACACTGAATTTTGAAGATTGAAGGCGATTTTTTAAATAAATGCTCTTTTAACTCTTTGAACCCGCCTAGAGTGAGAATTCAAGTGCCTCAGAAACGAGAGTAAATTTTCGTTTATGAAGTTGGAATAAAATCCTCCCTTCTCTACAGAAATTCCAGGTGTACGACACCCTCTGTTGCGCGATCAATTGTCAACAAAGAAAGGAACTAATTTTTTCCCGCAAAATTCACCCAGGCGCCCGAAACCGCCTGAGTCCGGCCTGTGTCGAATGAGAAGCTTTGAGGCGGGATAGGGCTCATAGGGTTAACTTACCTTATTATAATGCGAACAGAAATTTTATTCAACTTTCCAAACAAACAAATTACATAAGGGCAATATCTTCTGCATTTTTCTCTGTGCCAAAAAGCCGCCTGATCGTTTTGGGAGCCTTTCTAATTACCTGCGCCACGAGAACCGTTTTCGACTAGTTGTAAATTGTTTTAACCCTTTGCGGTGCAGTGTGCCAGCTGATGGCTCACTTAATTACACTGCGCTTCTGAAACCATTAAATTTAACTATAAATGGAAAATAATAGGTTTAGGATTCACTTTTAACTTTCTTTTTCAGCTATGACACGTTATCTAAAAGCCTAATTTTTCAAGGAATTTTGTCTAAGTTTTTTTCTAATACAAAAAAATATGCTGAAAAAATTTCTACGTTATTTTGTTGGCTGCATCTTAAACTATTTATAATAAATTTTGTAAATTTTTTAAAGAGAAATCATGCGTATAATCGTCGAATGAAATTGGGTGTGCCATCAGCTGGTACACTGCGCCGATCATGTTACGTGGCAGGACGCTACGAAGGAAAGAGAACATTTGTGTCTTCATTTCCTGTTTTTCGGGAAAAATGAAATCAATTCAATAATGACACTAACAAAATAACGCAACATTGCTGCTAAGAGACATTTACCCACCTCCCCCCACCCAAAAAAACTATCAAGGACTTCTTTCAATGATAAAATTCATTCCCCATTTTTATACAAGCTTTGGAAGAGCATAAGGACAATAAGTAGTACCATAAAAATTAATAAATTGTGTATAAATTTACATTCCATCTCCTTAATTATTGATGATTTATATAAATCCCATTTATCTGAGTGTTTACTCTTTCCTTAGGTGAGCTTGGTCCACCTTAACTCGAATGATCAGGACTCTACTGTATATTGAATTTCCTTTAGAATAAATTTCTAAAAACAACTTCCAACATTAAAAAAACAAAGAATGTCGAGAAATTTTTTCTTGTCTTAAATATTGTATTATTTTGAAAAATTAGGATAACATTTATAGTATAATATTTTTTAATTCTCTATACAAATGAGTTTTGTATAACAAATGGCTTTTAGACAGAAAAAGTGTGATTATGACGCATGATATGCACACAATTTGTTGCATGATATGATAAATTTTGTATGTATTATGCATTAATTTTGTTGCATGATATGCAAAAAAAATTAAATCTATATAGAGAAATCATGAAGTAAAAATTAAAGGATCTGTGTTTTCACTAGGGATGATTCGAAAAATATTCGGAGAATTATTTCATGGTATGAAATTTAGAAAACCTTTCCCTCACACTTCTTACCCAGGCTTGGGACTGGCAAAGAATCAGCTTCTGCTTTGGCGGTTTAAATGGTTGCAGACTTGGTAGACCAAGCTCTTGTATTTTTTTAACTTTTTATTTTGTTAATTCTTTTGTTTTTTGAGGGGTTTTTATGGCATAATTTATATTTTTTCTAATCTATCTTCACAACGTGACTTAATACCGTGAGACATTTTCTCAAATATCTCGAAGTCTTTCATTATGCTCTCAAGACGTTAATCTAATTGCACGCACTTCTTTCTTTTTACTCAAAATTCACCTAATTCGCGGCTTCTTATTACATGGGATATATTATTTGCCTCATCTTTCAAACATTTGACAAGAATTTTCACATTTGGCTGCTTTCTATTTAATTTAGTATTCCATCTTTCTACTGCATTATTGGTCCTATGACGCTGATCATTAACGTTCCATAACGCAGTAGGCAGTAACGGATTGCTCATCCATTGCTCGAAAAAGTAGTCGATGAATTCCGATCATTTTTCGTGTTGTGATGATCTCTTCATTGCCACTATCCAGGTATCTTCAACTGTGTTTAAAGGCATGTACGCCAATGCAGAACACATTTTACAGGCTGAGAAAAGCTATTTTTGGCGCAATTCAAGATTCTTCTAGAAACCTTTTCCAAATATTTTGAATCCATTTGGACTATAGTTCTTAGCACTTGATAAAATGGACTAGAATGGATTCTTTGTTAGTTTAATTTGATTATCTGAGAGTACTTATCTTCGATTTTTGCTTTCTTTGAATGATTTTACAAAAATCCCTAGTTTCTTCATTCTCCTTGTATTCTCTTACTAATCCTATACTTTGAATTTTTCGCCATAAACACTGGTTGATGTGAAAATTACAGCCAGAAATTATAGAGTTGGGAAATTCCTGTCTGCATGCATTTATGGCTGCGGTTTCCAAATCCAGTTTTATCACTTCAGGAATCCATCGTGGATAAAAAATTTTCAGTTTAAGTAATAAATTACTGCAAGCCGATTCCTTTTTATCAGGAAGCAAGGGAAGCACTTCTGGATAGACAATTGCTTCTGAAAAAATGCTGTCCCAGTCTTCATTTATCGTGTATAATTGTGCAAATTGAACTATCTAAGTACTGTCAGAGCTGAAAACGAGTTATCCAGCGACCACCTGCCAGTAAGATTCTGGCTGGATACAGCTACTGACCCCAAATATTCCCAATCCTTTATCACCAACTGGAAAAAATATCAGCAATATATCCTAGCTAACAATATCGTAGACTTCTGTCCACATACAGACGAAGATATACAAAAGGAAATCATGCGATTTACCAACGAGCACCTAGAAGCTGTCAAAGCCTCGGGTACATGGGTTAAAAATAAAAGTGAGGAATTTCCCCTTGAAATTAAAAGACAAACTAAGATTAGAAACAAGCTCCAAAAAATCTTCCAAAATTCCAGAGACCTCCAAGATAAAAATCTTCTAAACAGAGCCCATAGTTATTTACGTAAACTACATTATGAGGCCAACAAAAGACGTGAAACTGATAAAATTACTTCGCTTAACCCCACTGATGGCTCAATTTGGCGTCAGGTAAAAAATTACACCAAAACCTGTAATAAAATCCCCCCGCTTCTTACTCCTAGAACAATTGTATATACCAATCAAGAAAAAGCTGAAGCAATCGCTAATGTATTGGAACACCAATTCAAACCTAATAACCTTTCCCCCCCACACCGATAATCTTGTCAATAGAAAACTAGACAAATTCTTTAAAAAACCTCCTGAAAATTCTTTCATCCCCTGCCCCCTCCCTTTCTGAAATTTCCGAGTACATTGATAAACTTAAAAAGGGCAAAAGCCCCGGCAAAGATGGCATCACTAATTTAATGATCAAGCGCATGCCAATTAAATCCACTATTAGGTTAACGGAAATAATCAACGCTATCCTCATCTTAAGATGTTTGCCACTGTTATAGTTTCTCGTATGCGTAGTATCCATTTGTTTGGCTCAGCATAATCAATAATTTTTGCGCCAGTAAACTCAATCAAATCAAATCGTATGCGAAGTATACATAGAAGAAGAATTGAAACCGCCAAATAATTCAGGCTTAAAATTGTAATAAATAGTGACCGCCGAAGTTCGAAAAAATATTTTTGGAATTTGGTCAAAAACTCTGTTTGTCTGTCTGTGTGTATGTGAACTCGATACCTGAAAAATGCAACAATTTATACGAATGATCTTTATATTGAAGTTGTAATTCTCGATTAAGTTTGGTGAGAAATCCGTCTTCAGGAAGACTATCTACTTCTCCATACGTATGATAACATGATTACTCATAAACACAATAAGATAAATAGATGAAATTTAATATGTGGTCTTTAAATTTGTTTAACTATTTCAAATTTAGTGCCAAAGAAGTCAATGGGAAAAGGTACATTTCCGAAATGCTTACTCGATTTTCTGCACTAAACCAGTCTCCCTACCCCCCTACTCGCCGCCACTGCAGCTGTAAATTCTAATTGAAATTGCCAAACCTTTTAAATATTTGTGTTAAAAATACATGATTCGCTCGTTTTTCTTAAAATGCTGTTCTCTTTTTAACTAATCTCTGAGACTTCTTAAAGATTCGAGATATTTTAAGCTAAGGTTTATTAAGTCGCACCCCGTATGGGAAAAAGTCTACTAATTGCATGTTTTTCTAAGTGAAGTATTGAATTTTGCATTATTCACCACTTCAATGAATATTGCAGTTATTTATAACAAGAATTTTCGAAATACACGTACTATGTACAATGAAATAAACAAATCTTAAAGTAATAACTTCAGTACGACTAAAGAAACAAGTTCTTAAGTTGTACCACCTGTGTCCCAAGCCATACCTTGGAAGTAAATTAACCAAAAACATCCTTTATTCCTGTTCTTTGGATAATTTTGAGTTAATCTTCGATCAAACCTTTCGGTTTTCCAAATTCATAATGTTTATTTAGAATGTGACGTCGCAGTTTCGGCTTAAGAATATTATACTTTCGTTAAAGCCGTATCACCATTGGGTAATTTTGATAACGACTCCTCCATATCTGTGAGTATTATCGGTGCGTTTTGACATGTTTATGGACCCTTCCTAAAAATTCGAAATGGCACATTTCACATGACATATTAAAAATAAAATATTCTATTTCTTTAAATGATATGCATCTTTAGATGAGCAAGATATCCTTAAGGTGTAACTGGTACAATTTAAGCTCTTTTGTGGTAAGACTTAAGAAACGGAGAGTGTAAAATGTCAAGTAAGTATCACAAAAGAATGAATTAAACCAGAGCGTCATTACTGCATAAAAAGCGACTATTCAAATAGCACAGAATACCCTAAGAAATGATAACAAGTTATTAACAACCCTAAGAAATGATAACAAGTTATTAACAATACTATTGTTCTACAACTTAATAAATATGCACACAAACTAGAAGGAAACTACCGAAAACATATTTTTCTCCGAGGTTAGGTTACAATGCTTCGAAGATCAGTTCTAAATAATGGAATTAACATCCCCAATGCCAGTATTCATTGCACTGCCGTCAGTGTTGCTAATCGAACGGAAAAAAGTCAAAATGGAATAGGTACGACTTTGGCTGTGGTACGACTTGAGCAACTTTAGTCTACGTGCATACATTCAGCATTTTAGTATTGTGGATTTTTAAAATAAAATAACTAATGGATAACAATGGAAATGAAAGAAATTTATTTCTAACATTGTAATTCGCTTGCAGATGCAAAATATATCCATTTATACGAAAAAATAGTCTTTATCTCACATATTGTGTTTTTTAGTTTGGACCATAATACCCGACATATTTGAATTTTAATGACGTATCAAGATAAAAATTAGTTGCCATATGTTATTTGTATAGAACAAATGAAATTGTTTAATCTAATCTATAAATAGAGAAGTGTTCAAAAAAGGCTTTGATATGTTACAGGTCATTCCAATAAAGAATATAGATTTTATATAACATTTTCCTTAAGTGGCCCTCTCTGCCGTTTCCCCAATTAAAAACAATCGAGCTCCGCAGCTTTTTTGTTTTGTGAAATGATCTGAAGAAATTTCAGAATGATCCAACGTTGGTATAAATCTTCTGTTTAAAGATACTTTGCGAAACAATTTTTCGAAACATTTTTCGTTTCCACCTTAATTCGCGCCTCAAAAAAATTTAAATAGTTCAAGAAAAAAAAGAGACAAAAAAAGTTGTTTATAACAGACTGTGGTTCTCCAAGAGAAGATGGAAGAAACAATTTTATATAATTTATAAGTATTAATCGTTAATATTAAATAGAACATTTTTTAGCCCTTCATATTTAATCATATTTCATTATTTACAATAAATTTACCATCATTTTCACCTGTATGGCACATTGAACATTGTTTAGAAGAAAAAAGTTATCTATTCAACAATTGCACCTAACTTAATTTTCAAAAGAAGATGCCAATTTCCTTTTCTCT
>BGPR01003873.1:54319-67294 GCA_013235015.1 Araneus ventricosus
ATATATATATATATATATATATATATATATATATATATATATATATACTTAGGAAATGGACACAACACGTCAAACATTCTAAAGCAGATTTAAATATGAGAAAAAACCTTCACAAATGCGGTGAATGCGTTAATGCAGCAGTATAACCGAAAAGTGAGAAATATTAACAAAAGAAAACAAAACCATGTTATAAATGAAAACCAAAATAACAGAAAAGGGAACAGATCGCCAACGTCCAGGACGCGTCTAATCAGCGAGGGAAATCTCGAACGGGTGTATATATCAATGAATTCGGTGTTTTCTAATCACAAACTCTAGCAATAATGCTAAAAAGAGAGTTTGTTTCCCCGGAACACCGAACAAAACTATAATTTAAAATAAGGAAACAAAGCTAAGAGATAAAAGTCCAATTGAAAAAGTAGAAATTGAAATAATAAAAATAAAAATAATAAAAATAATGAAAAGATAAGGTCCATTTAAAATAAAACATATTAAACCCAACCTCATAACCAACAAAGCAAAACAAGAATGAAGAAAAAAGTGTCAAAACTCATCCAGTAGTTCACTAGAGAAGGGATAAAGGAAACAGACGCAAACGCAAGCGGCACAAACCATCGTTTAAAAAGTGCTGACGTGGACACTAGGGTGGATCGAAAAATCAAAGTTTGGATAAAATAATCGGCATAGGGTGCAAAAGTTGTCTTTTAAGTGTACTAGCATATATGCAAAATTTTTTCAACTTTGTTTAATATCTTCCGGTGCCCCAAAACGCTTAAATATTTTCAAAAAAACTTTTTTATGCAAATTTCGAATTAAAAATCAAAAATTAAAAATGTGTTAAAGAAACGATTTTACAAGGAGAAACGTAGAAGAGAGGGCGAAGGAATGATAAAAAATACCAACAGAAATCGTAAAATTATCGTACTGAAAAAATATCGTGTTTGTTCGATATCACATTTTGTAAGTGTACAAATTTCGATAAATGTAAATTTCAAGAAGACATGAACATTTCACTTGCTAAGTGATTGTTTATAAAAGATCGAATATTAGAAAGGAAAATGGTTATTGGAGAAGTGGAAGTAATTGCTAATGAAAAAAAGAGAAAAGGAAAAAAGAAAACAGATGGAAGATAAAAGAATAAAATGTAAAATGGTTAAAACTGATGCTGCTCATGCTCAATCAATGGAGCTACTTGAGCTCAATACTATGTCTTCGTCCTTGTATACAGATACGGATGTAATTACCTTGGAATATCAATCATAAAATCGTTTAGATTTCCTTACCTTAGCAATGGAATGTGATCGATACGGAGTTTCAGATAGAACAGCTACTTTATTTGCCAGTGCTGTTCTACAAGACGTTGGAATTGTACACGAAGGCGAGGCTTCGCATGTGGTAGATCACAATAAATTTCGTAGACAGCGTAAAAAACTTTAAAATGCAGTTGCAAAGTCTACTAAGTTAACAGTGTCTTTGTCTCTTTTAACCGGATTATATTTCGATGGGAGGAAAGAAAACACAAAAGTGCTAATTAAGAAGGACACTAGGTACTACCCAAAGACCAAGAAAGAGGAGCTTTACACTCTTGTAAACGAACCTACCTGTGTATGTCGGACATGTTACTGCTGCAACAGGAGGAGCTAAAGCCATAAAAGAAGCAATACTCAATTTTTTGGAATGCATAATATGCGATTAAATGGGCTAACAGTAATTGGATGCGATGGAACAAATGTTAATACTGGGCACAAGAGAGGTATTATTCGCTTGATGGAACTTGCCTCAATAGACCATTACAATGGTGAATTTGTTTGCTTCAAACAAATGAGTTATCCCTCCATCATCTACTAAATTCTTTGGATGGTCAACAGCTGGTCCTAAAGAATTTTGTCGACCACTTCGTAAAGCAATCAAAACCTACGAGGAACTACCTGTAGCTCCTTTTTCTTCAATAAATGTGGAGAATATGCCACATAATATAGATAGAATGGTTCTCAGCAATGATCAGCAATATCTATATGATATTTGCCTAGCGATATCACGCGGTGAATGTTATTCTGACCTGGCATTAAGAAAGCCTGTTCCAGTTGTTCACTCAAGGTGGCTAACAATTGCAGGTAGAATTTTAAGGTTGTATGTGATCACAGAAAAACTACCCGACAATCTTATTATTCTTGCAACATATATTATGAAGGTATATGCAACCTGTATGGTTCCATGTCAAGACAAATCCCTCCATAACAGAAGGAGAGCTGCATATTTGGAGACTTATTTCATTTCTTAGATATTTGGAACCCAATTTAAGAAATATAGTACACACTTTTATTCAACGACATAGCTTCTTTTGTGATCCAGAAAATTTGCTATTGTCAATTCTCACAAATAACAGAGAGAATATAAGGTCTTTAGCACTACGAAAACTAATTTGTGCTAGATATGAAAACAGAGGATTATCAGAATAAGAATTTTTCAAGTACCAAAAATAGACTTTAAAGCAAAGGATCTTTTTGCACTTATTAACTGGCAACGAGTTGGACATTTGAACCACCTCTTTTGATGAATGTGACATTTAAATAAATAGAGAACATGGGAAAAGTTAGACAGAGGAATGGTCAAAATATCCATGCCATACCCAAGCTGTAGAAAGGTGTTTTCTCATAGTGTTTGAAGCGTCGGAAAGTGTATATGGAGAAGAGAAGAGACACGGCTTCATATTGAATAGGATACAATCAAGAAGTCTTATCAAGCATTATAATACAAAAAGGATTACATCCTTTAGAAATATATAAATCTTCAAATTAATAGAATTAAAAAATCTGTGATTAAGTTCACTTTTTATAAGTTTTGTGATTTATAACTTTGACTATTAAATTTATACTTCATGTATTAATAAAAAATTATAATTATTTATAAGTTTACACTTTAATACTTGAATAATCTGCCAATTTTTCAAATATTTTTCATTAATTCACAATTTTTAATATATATTTGTAAAAATGTCAATTTTTAACTTTTTGGGGGCTTTCAGGCCACCAGAAGATATGAATGAACTTTAATAATAATAAAAAAACGCAAATTAATATACCCAAAACAAAACTTTCTTACCCGGCGCTAAAGGAAATTTTCAAAATATTTTTTTATAAATTTCCCCCCAAAAATGTCATTTTTAACTAATTTTGGGGCACTTGGGGCACTGGAAGATATGAATGGATTTCAATAAAAAAATATATGTAAACTAATATACCTAAGACACAACTTTTAAACCCCATGCCAAAAATAATTTCAAAACAAAACAAAAAAAATGTAAATTTTCATAAAAAATTCAATTTTTAACTATTTTTGAGGCTCTTGGGGTACCGGAAGATATGAATGAATTTCAATAAAAAAATATATATAAACTTTTATACTTAAGACACAACTTTCCCGCCCCATGCCAAAAAGAATTTCACAAAAAAAATTTTTTCCTATACTTTTCGATCCACCCTAGTGGACACGGCTGTGGTGGTTGACAGTTAACGGTATGAGTGGAGGAAATACTTTACTATGAGTGTGAAATGAAGAGTCTTAGAAGCCTCTACTGTCCGTGAAGTCCCAGGCATATTTTACGATTATCAGAAAGTAAACAATAGACAATTTACCAAAATGAGACCGACTGTAAAAAACCAAAAGATCAGAGGCAAATAGAATAAAGGCAAAAATAGCAAAGATTTTTTTTCCTCTACAGAACGCTGTGGAATAAGGGTAAATAAAGAGAATCGGGAATTTCATTGGAGTTCAGATTGTTTTTGAAAAGTTCAATTTGTTTTTTCTTTGATTCTGAATTGTTACAAATATTTTTAATCCTTAGTAATTGATGTAATATTGTGTTTTTATAGATCTTAAAAGAGATATTAGAATTCCAAAAATTAAACCTATTAATATTAAATTTAAATTCATTTCTTTTGTCGTAAATGCTTAATTTTAATTCATTATGGCTGTCAATATCAAGATCAAGAAAAATAGCTTTAATATAGTTATCGATAGTTTTTGTTAATTTTAATACCTCAGGATAAATATCCCTACTAACTGAAGAGAAATCTTTAAAATTAAAAACCGGGATGTCATCTATATATCTAAAAGCTGAATTTAGATTTAAAACAGTATCTTTTTCGTAAAAATGAAGAAATAGATTTGTAATTAAAGAAGAAAAACAAAACCCTTGTGGAATTCCTTTAATCTGTAAGAAAATATTTTCGCCCTTCGAGTTGAAATTATTGAAGACGCATAAATTAATTATGTTTAGCCAATACGCTTCTGTGCATTCTAACAAGTTTTTAAAGTCATAATAATAATGCATTAAAACCTCTTTTAATTTGTTAAGTGGGATGCTAGTGAACAAGTCCTGAAAGTCATATGTCTCGATTTGAGTAATTTCATTGTTCTTTGTAAAGTCAATTCTTTCCATACACGTGATTTTTTTGTTGTTTCGGTTTTTCCGGGAAGAAAATGTTTTTCAGCATTTAAGCTTAAATTTGTGTGGAAAACACCAAAAAAAAATTTTTTACACGTTCGCATGGAATTTCCCTATTGAAAACTCATTCGCTATGTTAGCGTTTTGTTTATTATTTGATTGTTCTCACTTTTGCTAAAATAGTTTTGTACATATTTTTTAATTTATATATTAGCATAAAATATATTAAGTGTAATATTGTACTTTCTACATACGATAGTGAAGATTTGTCAAACCTTGAGGTTAAGGAAAGGAATATATATCAGGAAAATATATTAGAGGCTTATAGACAAGTTATGAGAGATGTTTTTTGTGATAATGCAAAAGAGTATAAGTATGATAATATAATGAAAATACTGGAATTTGACCAAAAAATAAAGAAGAATATGAATAATTTAAAATTAAAAATCAAAAACTATTGAAATTTGTATTACAGAATGGTGCGAAAATGCTGAAACCTCTGAAAAGATAAAAAATTATACTTGAATATGAACAAAAATAGCTAAAGCAAAAAGAAAAATATTCACAGAAAAAAACACAATGCATCTGGTACGCGCAAACGCAGCAGCTTCCCGGAATGCAATGACAATAATGCAATATTAACTAACAGAATAAAAATCCTATCACAGGACAAAAACAAGACGGTAATAGATACAAAAACACAATCAAAATTAATAAAACGAAGAATCAAGCAAATAACGTTTTTTTTAGTTGGAACGTTTTTTAGGATTGTAAATTTCAGAACTGGGATAATTTTCTGTAGAGGAAACGACTAAAAAAGACAAGAACAAGGTCGCGGGGATTGAAAGAAAAAAGAAAAATCTTTCCACAAAATACTACAAATGCCTTTGTAACAAAAAAAAATCAGAGGAAAGAAAAGACAGAAAACCTTACCTACTGCCTCGTGAATAATAACATTGACGTAAACGCAGTCGATTCGAAAAATGGCGCCAAAATATATGTAAAAACAAAGGGAACAGATCTTATGCCAGAGAACCTAGTTCCATATAATAGAAAAACCCAAATGAAATTAAAGATCCCAAAGTGAATTAAAAATTCACCAGCCCTTTTTTAATTCGTGTTTCATAGTTCGAGAAATTCATTGAAAAACCATTGAATTTCAAATTATTAAATTATATATAGCTATGACATAAGCGGTACAGTTATTGCAAATTCTTTTAATTCTGTTATTTTGAGTATCGACAGTATTTTTTATAATTTTGTAATTAAGATTAGTTTGAAAATCACATAATGTTATTGCCTTGAAATTCAATTCATTTCTTTTGTCATACACATCAACCGAAACTTCTAAATCTAAAATTTCATATATTAATATTATTCGACAAATAATTACATTTATTAATAATAATATTATTATTATTTTATTTTAGCTCTTTCGGATAGCTATTAACTAAAGAATCAATGTCATTATAATTAAATACTCTGAAGACATCAATGTGCCGAAAACCAAAAATAAGCTTATCTTTAATAAAATATCTTTCAAAGGTATGATGTAAAACATTAGCCAATGCACTAAAAAAGAAACTACGCCTAGGTATGTCAAGAGAATGTGCGTAGTAGTCAATTCCATTAAAGAGATAATTAGCACATTTATTTACCTTGCAGAGTTCGAGCCATTTATTTTGATCGATAATATCAGAATTGAGGTACAAATCGTACAAATTTAAGTAAGCTTCAATTAATTTTTTTAGGCGCACAGTGGCGAAATATACCAAAAAGGGCTTTTAAAAACTTATTGAAAAAGTCGTGAAAATTAATTATATCAATAGTTGTTACATTATAGCAATGTAACTTTATGGAAATATTTGCATAGTGAAAAAAGTACCATCTAAAAAGTAAAATGCTGAAATAGATAAGCTGCAAAAACATGTTAAATGGCACTATGATCGTATTGAGTGAGTAGCACACCAAAGGTAAGAGTTTATGATCATATTAGGAAAAACACTGTTTATTAACAATTAGCACTCGTGACATGATTACGGAACAATTATTCAACACAATCTTCTTTGAAATAAAAACCACGTGTTTGCATGAATGAGTAAAAAGTACTATTCAAAATGTTCAATATGATACTTATTAGATAAACAATTATCTCGACTGCAGTCAAAGAAAAGAAATCTTACCGAAGCATGCTTCACCAGAAAGATGAGGACGAAATTTTGAACTCGTTATACTCTGAAATGAGATCTCCATATCTCTCAATCTGATCAAGGATAGTAACGTGTGATTAACGAGTCATCACTAATCTGAGTTTTTAAAAACACATTGTACAAAAAAGTTCACTCTATTTAGCAGCATGAGACATAGATCTTGAGAGAAAAAGCAACACCACATAAGCATGAATCAAAAGGCGACATCATCATATTAGCATTCTTTTTTTGAACACACTGGCCTCACAAAAACGTCCCTTTAACTCTGTTGCCACTCATTTTCTTCTTTTTAAAACCTGTTCTACTGTTGGTCTAACTATAACATTGTACTGTGAATTGTCTGTCCAACTATAGCACACACTGTCTTGTTCACATTTCTCCCCCGAAGAACAGAGGTTAAAGCAGAACTTCAAAATAATCATAAAAGTTGCAAATGCAACACAGAACATATTACTACAAACGAATGCCATCTGTTAGTCACTGTATGCATGCAGCAATTTCATATTAATGATTGCAGAAAGAAAAAAATTTAGATTAAATTTCAAAATCCAATTTTACACTATATTCTGAGAAAGAATTTCACAAATTCAACCAAGACAACCATAATAACCCTGAAACCATGGAATATTATAAAATCTTCACCAGTGCATAATGGGGAACTTCAGCAGTTTTTGAAAATACGTGAAAGCCATACGTATTTGTAAAAAAATCATTCTGATTTCAAATATGCAAGTGAAATTTTACATAAAAATTTATTTATTTAAATATTGAGAGCGAAAGATGCACTGAAATAGCAGGAATCATGATGAAATCCGACACGCACTCTCATTGGCCGATTAGATTTTGACGTCACAGTTGCCTTTCTTTGCTAATTCTCTGGGTCACTTCTTCGCTAATTTTGTGACCTGCTTTGAATCAAGGCGTTTGTACCAGCTAACATTTTAAAAGTGAAGTTTTAGGCTTTTCTGCTATTCAACGTTCAATTTCACAATGGATAATAGTTTTGTACGAGGTAAATCGGATAATTTGCCAAGGATTGATTCTACAGTGATGGGAATGTATTTCAAGAAAAATTCCGATTTTATGATGGCTGAGATGCAAGGAATGAAAGCACAACGGCAAGATTTCTCACTTTTTTTTGTCTTATAATCCTTCTTAATGAAACAACTTAAAACAAAAATTAAAATAAAATACCGAACTTAGATAAAAAAAAAAGCCCTTTCATAACTCAGAATCCAAACACTATCCCATGGTGTGTATACTAATTTATAGACAGACAGAGTGCTTAAAAAATAAAAAAAACATAAAGAACATAACCGATGAAACAAAATTAATTCTAGCTTAACTTCTTTTTAATGTTAACCGAATTCGGCATGAAAAAAGAAAGGAAATCTTTAAACTCCCATAAAAAATCCACTGAAAATGGAGAAATAAATTAATTCTGGTAATGCTATTAAATCATCACTATCCCCGTGTGAATGAACCAGCATAAATGAAAAAAGCAGGAAACCGCCCAAGACCATCTACGTTCCATATACGTCATGTATGTGTCCGCGCTTAACTTTTCATGTGAAAAAATGAAAATAAACTTTTAAAAAATTAAACAAAACTGTGGTTTGAAGAGTATAAAATAATTTTCTTTTTAAAATCGGTGGTAAAATAGAAGCAATATTAAATCTCTTTTTAAACCTTAATCAACAATAGAACCTTAAAACTACACGTGGCTACCACGTAATCCTTCAATACGAGCTCATATAGGTACTTATGCGTTTAACCTCATCTTATACTTATATCAAAAACAGAACAAATATGAAATTCAAGGCTCTTCTTTACAGTGCTACATGATATTGTTATGGGCTACCAATGGTTTCTTAAAATCTAAATTCCATGTAATCAAAAAAGGGGGATAATAGAGGGAAAAACAAATTAAATTTAACTATTTGCTTTAAAATATCTATTTCTTTTTTCCTGCTAACCTCACCTTATACTTCTTTAACTAACTGTTTGAAGACTAATTTTGATTTTAATACATTCATTGAATATAAAGGATTTAATATGCATAAAAAATTAATTCTGCGAATTATTTTGTTGAACTGCAAATGAAAACGAATTTCAGTCTCAAAATTTACGTGAATTTAAACTAATTTTTAAGATATTCTTATTAATTTTCAATAGTAGGGGAGAGTGGGGCACCTTGAACAGGTTTTAGATATTATTGCATGTGCATTCAATGCTAATGTAAAATATGAAAAATTTTATGTTTTAAAAAAAACTTTATTATATCAGTAAATGAAAGCCAGAAATACAATTAATTACTGCATCAAGAAAATAGAGAAAACTAACTTTTAAAATATTATATGAAATGGTTCAATGTGCCCCTTTGGGTGGGGTAGTTTGAACCTCCAGGAGGGGCAGGTTAAACCCATGTGAAATATCTCTACAAACTAACGAAAGTGATAAATGCCTTTTCACTGACCATTTAGAATTGACATTGGACACTTAGGAACACATATTCTGACAATTATTATTTTTAATGTAGATACTGAAATGCAACATCGATCGAATCCTCTTAGTGGAAGCAGTTGTCGTTGGTTTCCGAAGACACATCACAATGTTATTTCTGCTTATGTAATTTTAATCTTCTACGTGTGGTTTAAAGAATATTCCAGTCAGATTATATTGTCTATAAAAATCAACTTCATATATATCAACTTCGTTATCTTTTCATGTTAGAATAATTATTTTTCCAACATAATAAAGGTTTTTCTGTTTAGAATCCCAAGTTTATTTATTCTTGAATAATAATTATAAAAGTCCCTTGTATCAATACAAGCAAAGTTAATGACGAAAAAATGGTTTATTATTTTTTATTCTAACTAAAACACTATCCTACTCTTAAACATTTAATAATGAAAAATTAACAACATTTTTAAACTTTGTGTAAACATCATATTTATTTGAGCATTTTTTTCCATTTTTGATTTAATTTTCACCATTATTTAAATGATGCTTGATTTTTTAAATCATTTGATTGTTTGGTTTGATATTTAAATTAAAAATTTTAATTTATCTAAATTAAACTGACTTAAAATTTAATGTTCTTATATTTCAATTCATTATTATTGTTTTTATTTGATATTTAAATCAAATAGGCTATATATATGTCTGTCTTGAAATGTAAAATTCATAAATCAATTAAATAAATATATATTATTCTCTTCCATACATTAAACAAAACATTACTTTACTAATGGGGCAGGTTGAACATAGGTTCTAACTGCCCCGTTTCTTGTTGTTCAATGTGCCCCGTTGGCTGCCATCTTAAAATATTTACTTTGACAGAGTTATGGTGCAACACTTACATTTAAAACTATGATACAAATCATCATCTGGAACATTACAATCTGTTCAGTAAAAGAAACTAATTAAAAGCACATTCATCAAAGTGAAAATAAACTGTTATCTTATCTGTAAGATTTTACTCTCATATGTGTATTTTAAACGAAACTTTCTACAATGGCATCAAGCAAGGGAAATAAACAATGCTTTGCATGAATCATCTATTTAGTACTAGTTCATAGTACTATGGTTATATCTAGTGTGAGAAAATGAAAATAAAAAAATAAATGCAGATGGTTCAAGTTTCCCCTATATTCAAGGTGCCCCACTCTCCCCTACTCTAATTTTAAAAAAAATATGAAAAAAACATTCGAATATCCATTGAAAAAATTTATGAAATAAAATAACAAGAGCAAATTTTTTTTAAAAAAAGATTGTTAAAGAAGGTGGGATCTTCTATATTTTTGCCTCTCATAAAAACATAAATTCCATGACTCCAAACATAAATTCCAAAAGACTAATTAAATTTAACTATTTGCTTTAAAATATTTTTTTGTCGCTAACATGACCTTATACTTCTTTTAAAAACAAAAAAGATATCGAATTCTGAATTTACTATGCTTCATGATATACAATTTTAATGGATATAATATAGATTTGTAACTCACATCAAAATGATCTGCACAGACATGACGAATGCTGCTTGCTGAAAATTCCGGATTAAGTTTTGGATCTCTCTTCATCGCTTTACACGAATTTTTGCGAATAACATAATTTCTTGGCACATCGATAAATAATTTATCGGGTGCCGTTACAGTTGTATTACTACATTTAGGAACAATACAATAAGTGTATCTTGCCAACATTACTTTATCTGATGCGTTAGTCGGAAAATATAGAAAAAAAGAGAATCTCTATAGAGCGCGAACGGAAAGGAAGCCTGTGTCTCCCCTGTCAGGCAACTGTGACGTCAGACCCGTTTCGCGAAAAAATGGATTGTTTTCCCTAGTTTTCTGATAGGCGAAATTTGATTGAAAATTTAAGAAACCTGTCTAGAATTATTTTTGATGTTATTGTTCGTTTCGAAGCATTTCAAATCGATTTAAAAAAATAAAAAAATGCTGAAGTTCCCCAATGTACATGGCATATCATCAATACTCTTTGAAACATTTTCAAAAATAGTGATATCAGTAATTACAATTTTTTGAATACTTGGAAAAGCAAATAATTAACGTCCTATAAACATAATTTCAGGTTGTGTCTCATTTTCACTCTACTCTATATATCGCAGTGCTATTTCTAGCGCATTTGCAGCTTCAAAATGAGAAACGAGAACATTTTTTGGTTCATCACTTTCTTGTAAATCAGAGTCATCTTGTGGCTTACTCTGAACTAAAGAGATGATTTCTTCATCTGTATATAACTGATTGGCTTCAGTATCACAAGACAACCACTCAGTTACAGTATGTTCAGTTGCGTCTTCACAACCTGTGATACATTTAATAAGCTGAAGAATTTCGATTTTGTTTGCTTCTCTCTGTTCAACTTTGTTAGAATCAGCTAAATTTGGCCATAACTTCTTCCACGACTTTACTAAACAATTTTGTGTAACATTGGCCCATGACTCCGATGCCCAGTAAATTACATCTTTTATTGTGACATTCTTTATAAGTTGTAAGACAGAATCAGAACTACCATCGCTTTCAATCAGTTTTCGAAGAAGCATCTTCCTGTAGCTGCATTTTACATTTTGTAACACTCCTTGGTCCAATAGGCTATAATAAAGCTGTTACATTAGGAGGTAGAAAAACTGCTTTAATATTTCCTCAACACAATGATGTTGCTGCTAAATGACATGGAGCATTATTCAGAATTAGTAAATCACTGTTTGGCAAACTGCTTTTTTTATTAAATTTTTCTACTGCTGGAACAAACTGCTTTTCGAACCATTCTTTGAAAAAGATTGGCGGTCATTCAAGATTTTTTCTGATTCCTGTAAAATACAAGAAGTGAATTCAGTTCACATTTTTAATGCTCTAGGGTTCTTTGATTTCCCTATAAACATGAGCGGTAATTTATTATTACCTGTTGCATTAGAGCATGCTGACACTGACACTCTTTCTTTACTCATTTTAAAGCCTGAAGTACAAGACCCGCCTTGGCAAACAAGATTCTTTTGCAGCAGCTCTTTCAAATTTAGGCCACTTTCATCACAGTTGTACAATTGCTGTGGTAAATAATTTTCGGATGAAATAAAAACATCTATTTCTTTTATGAATTCTTCAGCAGCCATGTAATCAGAGGATAATTTTTCTCCTGTTATGCACAACTGGAACAACTTCCATTAAAGCCTTCTCTTGGATAAGCGGACCACTTATCGGTATACCTTTTTGTAGCTCTTGTGAAAACCGAAGGTAAAGAGTTTCATCAATATTTTCATAATGTGACCGTTGAACAAAATTCTTCAATTTTGCTGCAATTCTTTTTCGAATCACAAATGTTGCTTTGGCGATGTCAGAAATTCAGCAGCTAATTTCGTGGCTGATTAGTATTTTCTAAACCTGACAGCACATCTCATTTGTCTTTTAGTGAGATTACACTAGGTTTCCGTTTATTTGAAATAAAATAAGAAAGAAAATTAAATAATAAACTTAACGCAATCCAACAAAACAAGTGATTTCGAAATTACAGAAGAGAATGATGTGTCAGGAAGTAGCGTGTTCGCACGAGAATGAGCTAGCAGAAAATGGATGATTCATTTCTCTGAAAAATAAGGGTTGAACCAATAGAGATTGCACGTAAGGGAAGAAAAAAAACTATTCTTTAGCTTCCGCCGTCACGGCTCCCTAGTTTCACGGAATGAATCTGTACTTGAGTTCGCCATAAGATAAGGTCACTTCATACAGGAAGACATCCATTATTTTAATGAAAAGGGGAGATATATTCTCTTTCCATTGCTTTTGAGTAAAAGAATTCAAG